>CABFOV010000815.1:135328-155100 GCA_902141375.1 Timema poppense | reverse complement strand
CCCCTCTATCTCAACTTGTGTTAAAATTCCTTACCAAAATGTTACCTATGAACTCAAAAAATCCTTAAGTAATTCTCATAGTCAAATGACCAAGCGTGAATTTAACTTTCTAGTCAATCAATAATACTGTTTAGAATGTTTTATAACAGTAATATGTGCAGGAGTAGACTAATCCATCCCTAAGATCTTTCGTGTCTTGCGGTTTTATAAAGAGCTTGGACACGCAGAAAAACTGCGAAAGGTCCTATACGTTTTAAAAAATTTTGTTTTTAAAAAAAAATAGTTAAAATATGGCTAAGTTCTGTTCATGATAGGTTTTTACCTGGATGACAGTTCGGAAATTATATGTTAAGGTTTTGGGCTGCCAACACTTGTTAAAGTTCACTGTTTTGTTATATGTTTATAGATCTTTAATTAACAGTTATATATTACATTTAAAATAACGTAAACTTAAGTTTTCTCATACTATTTTATTTTTTTAAATAATTTCTTTCCATCCAACTCGAAACAATATTTTAAACATAATTAAAATTACTTAAGCTTCGTTTTGGAATGTTATCTATACTTTATAATATAGGACACACATCAATACCTTTTAATACAGGCATCGTATTTACTTGGAAAAGAGAAAATTCTTGTAATTTTTTCTACATGCAATAAATGATTTTATGATTTTTTTTAGCGTATTTTGAAATATTTAACCGAATAAAATATTTTCATCAACTGCGTGTCTGTATCATTGTAAACAATTTGTTTACCGTTATGTTCAACCATATGGTTTAAATTCATCAGTCGCCATTTTGAAGATATGTTCATTAGAAGTTTTTGTGAAAGTGGTGTGAATATTTTTTTAAGTGGAATAAAACGATAAATAAACTTTGTGTCAGTCCTCAAATAAATATATAAATAATATTGGCCTAATCCATTGTGGCTAACTATCACATTAATATATTGACATCTGTTTTCATTACAGTCATCCAAAGTGATAGATGTCAGCTGTTGGCGTAGTGATATATTATAAGGATTACTTCTAGTAACATTTCGAGCTGTCATTCAGGTAAACTTAGGTGGTGAATGAATTATACTTGGGTGCTTATAGTCTTAGGCACCCAGTAATCTCGCGTTATTTAAAAAAAATTGACATGACTTTTTAATTGTAGTTCACACCAAGGTGGTGGTTAAAGGTATTAAAATATCTTTATAGATTTCAAAATGATAAATTTGATGTTTTATAATACTATTAAAAACCATGCAAATACAGAATTTAGCTCATATTTAACGAAATTTCAAACAAAAAGTTACATTTCTGAGATAAAAGAAATATGTATACTACTTGAATAAAAGTGAAATTTCAACAAATAGCGCTCACAATGAGTCAGAAATATTTGGTCAAAGTGAAGTCAAAGTTAAAATACAGTTTAAAAATTAAAAACTTTTACATTAAAATTAAGAATAGTGGATACAGTTTAATTCCTGGTTATCAGTCTATTATATTAATTGTTAATAATTAGGATCATAGATAATAGAAAAAGAAATTGAATTTTTTAAATGGAAAAAATAAAAAGTTACATATACTCATTTACAATATAAAAACCTAATCACTTTCCTACTTAAAATATAATATACTAGCAATTTATTTAATATTACTTTCCCTAAAAAACACTGGATTACAAAATAAGATTTGCAAGTTAGTTTTGTTTAAGTGGTTTTAAAGCTAAAAAAACTGATTTTCCATAAGTAATAAAGTAATATGAGGATATTTACCTTAAAATATGTGACCCTCCTTTAAGGTGGGAATGTAGGGTATGTGAAAAAACTGGTAGCGATTCTGCCATTTTAAAATCAAAACTTTTTGGGTCAAAATAAATCTAATATTATTCCAATAAAAACATAGTTAAATTTTCTTCTCATTGTGATATCAACAGTGTCTCAAGAGTGTCCTGGAAATTAATGACGACTTTTCTCTTCATTTAAAAAGTTACCCACCTTTGTGGCTTAGTTGGATAACGCGCCAGTCTCGTGTTGAGCTAGACTGCCAAGGATAGGGAGATCGATGCTCAAATCTTGGTCGGGTTAAATTGGGGGTGGTTTTACCTAAATGGTTTTCCACTCTTCCTCCACCCAAATATGAGTTTAATTCCTCTAATATCAACCTTCCCAATTTCTAATCCATTAGCGTAATCAGTACTTAAATGTAGTAAGACGCGGTGCTAAATAAATAAGATAAATAAATTCAAACAGTTTATCATGTAAAGTTTCTATGCTCATGACAGATATTGAAAAACTGTTGAGATCACCATGTGAAGAAAATTAAGCTCTAGGTTTCTACTGGAGAAATATTTAATTTTAATTATTAAAAATAATTGCAATAAAATTAAAATAAACCACCTATTATCACGTCACTTACACTGTCAACTTAAGGTTTTCTTCTTTAGATGTTAAGAAATCAAAAAGTATGAGAAGAGGAGTTTCACAGAAGCCAAAGCTCGTCATACCTTTCCAACAGATGAGAGGAGAAAACCCGTAGTAAATGCACGATCGTGTGGAACGCAAGGCCCGGCCAAATTCGGGAAATACTTCTCATCGAAAAACCATTCACTTGCATGGAGATTTAAATGTTCTAGTTAGATTATTCGAGATCTACATTCACGACATCTATCTTTCAACCGTTTGTTTAAAGGTTTTTTTTATAAACCAAGAAACAACTTTTAGTTGTTTTTATGATTTTTTTTTATTTTTAAATCCATACAAAACTTTTTAACACCAATTTAACTTCTAAAATTAGGAAATTACTTTGATCTTACCCGCTATCTATGGAAGAGTTTTAATACCAATTTAATCTGTAATTGAAAATGATTAACGAACCAATAAGATCCAGGTGCGTTTGTAACAACAAGTGTTTCTTCTGGAAAGAAGGATATCCTTTTTGTATTTATATCCGTTAACTACTTCATTAAGGGTCTCGTCTAGGACAATGATATGGCAAGGTTTATTTTTTACGCACATTAAAATCCAAAACGACAAAGACGTCATGGAAATAACTTCTTTCCCTATTGATTAGATTTTTATTATTAACAGCTACATTTGATCACGAGAATTTAAACAGGTGTGCCATTTATTTTCCTTCTGAGTTATCCAGAGTCCTTAGAAATGTTGAACATATCAATTTTTTTCATACATGATATGCGTCTTAAGCTAAGGCTACACAAATCCACACTGCACCGGCGTAAACGAATCGCCGAGAAAAGATTTATCCGCACTTTTAACGGTGCGCTAGGGGCAGTGTAGCCACTTACACCCGAATACGCATGGAAATTCGGGTAAAAATGCGGATGAGTGCTCGCCCAACGATTCATCCACACCACTGTGGTGAGCAACGGGACGACCCCATGTAGCCTTATCTTAATACGTCCATGATTCCCGTATTATTATAATTCTATAAAGCCACGTGGGTGACTCACTCACTAACATTAATGTTTACCAACTTCCAGATGAGATAGAAACTTGACATTTGGCAAACTTATATCTTTTAACCTTTAACTAAAAAAAAAAAAAAAATCACATACGAAAAAAATTTAAAAGTCAGAGCAACTTTAAAGTCAGTGTGAACCTTTCTTTGGATTTCTATTGTGGCTAAACGGTAAGACCTATCAAAAAACTGTTCTGGAATTACGTTAGTTTACATCCACTTGCAAAGCGAGTACACATAGATAAGACTGAAAGGTTTAAATGTCGTAATCCATATTTTTAGATAATTTAGAATTCATTTACGTCTGCAATGCGTCTCGGGAGAGTGAACTAGAATATCTTGAAAAACTTTTCCCCTCAATCCACACCAGAGACGTAAAGTCCATTTGCCACTGACAAAAGCTACTAGATATAATCAAAACTTCCACAACAAACAATATTGGGTTTTAATTTTTTCTTCTTTTAAAATCGTTTATATTATTGGAGCACGAAACTATGAAAGTAACCAATTGGATGTTTCTTTTTAGTGGAAGTGGAGTCGATAGTTTACTTAAAAATGTTTTAAAACGAGATTGTATAAAAGGCTACGTTCCTTAATAAATTAAGATGGCAAGCCAGCAGAAACAAGGGTGGTTGAGGACTTCATATAAAACATGCTTAACTTTGTTCACGCGAATGAGATTACAAAATAAAAATGTTGTATTTTGAAACAAAAATTATTTTTTTAAAAGTTTCCTTCTCTTATTTATAAAAAAAGCCATGTTTTTTTATGAAGACGATACGATTGTTAATATATATATTTTAATTATTATTTCATATACTATAATAACTGTTCTTGTTTCCACAAGCACTAAACAAACACAATAATAGTTGGATTATTTTTTTTTTTATTAAATAAACCACAAATATTCAACTATAGAGTATTCCTTAGAAGCATTCATTGAAATTCTTACCTGATAATATAATATCTTAATAAAATAGTAAATATTTCCACATTAGCGACTTTAACCAATGTTAGCAAAAAATATCTCTACTATCTGTCAGTTAACAACATTCCTATGGCAAATGGACTATAGTTACAGGGGTTAAAGGGTGATTAAGCTCCTCCCCCCTTTACCCACTCGCCTAGAAGATAGAAATAATGTTTTTTAGTCCGATTTTCCAGACTGATTTGGTTTATTGTATCTATTTTTATATTTTGTTCTATTATATGGGAACGAAAATTTATAGTTTCTACATACAAACGGCAAAAATTTGTTTTTATGATCACTATCAAATGGAGTGTCAAGTTTTAATATGGCAGTTCTATGATTCAACCATCAAGCGCCCTTTGTGGAAGTGTGAAGGATATAATTAACAGCCGCTGGGAATTAAAAGAATATATATATTTTACTAATCATAATTGAATATTTATTACGATTGTTTTTATTTACTCACAATTGGACCAAAATTCCATCCGACAGTAAATATATTATTTACATAATTTACATTATTATTTCATATCCACGCCATTTAAAAAAAAGCCTTAAATTAATATTTATATGTGCCTGGTAAATGTTATATAACGGTTAAACATACCGTTTCGGTGAACAAAAAACTTTAGAATTATGAATTTTACAAAAAGGAGGCCCAGTCCTTTTCATGTTTTAAGCAAATTTAAATAGTTTTTATTGCCTTACCAACATATTTACCTATTTTATGTTTTGTCGCCTCAATAATAACATCGTAGGTAATAAAAAAAATACTACAATACTAAATAAAATATCAACAAGAGCTTCTTTTATAGCTTGGGATTTCGTTAAGGGTTATAAAACTTTTTCGTCAAAGGAAGTATTTTATAATATTTTGTAGAATGGCTTTAATAAGTTATGTTCAACATGTCCATAAAACGTTCCCTTCATCGGTTGAGCAATCTGTTTCCATGAAGGGATGAGAAAATATGTTTTTTTAACACTTCAGACAGAATAAAAGGTAATCTTTTGTCAGTCAAGAAAACAATTAAATCACTAATTATGTTGTGTTTGTTACTGTTTAACGACAGCGTGTACGAACATATAAACAAAACTTCTGCACAAACAAAACAACGTGTGATTATGTAAAGTCCCATTTTTCAAGGTTTCCTGGCTCATATTTTGACTGGAGGTTTTTTTGTTATTCCTTTATAATACACATTACACTTTGAACTTAAATACGGAAACAAAAACCAACATTAATAATTTAAATAGTTTTTCTATAGTTTTTAAACTACCTAAAGGAAACTGATTCTTTTACCCGTTTCTTTTTTAAAATTGAAGAGGGAGAGATTACTTTCATATTTATTAATATTGGTGCTATATTTTAAATAATTATTATTACCATTATTACTATGATTGTGAATACTAATAATAGTGAGGTTTTAAATAAATTGATTAGGCCTATATAAAACATTTAATTCAGATGAGATACCAATTATTTGTGTTGAGAATATTATGTACCATATTTTTAAAAATTCCCTTAAACATAAGTAAAAACTAGTTTTTAAATATTATTAATAACAAAAATAATATATTTATAATTATTTTAAATAAGGGAAGTGTTTGTTTTTACTGTATATTCGTGAACAACAACAAAATATATACATAAATACATGTTAAAGGTAGATTAAAACAATCGTCTATGAGAGACTATATTTTTATATCTTTTTATTTGTCTGACAATTTATTTTAGTTGGTAGCACAGTTTGATACAGAACTAAGGGTTCCTGGAATGATTCTGGTCAGTGTTGATTAAGATGGCTAATATTTAATTATAGTCCGTCTTGCTATCAAATTAGTAAATATCAAAGTGCTGGAGTTGAATATTTATCTCTTAGCATACTCTCCTAGGATAATGTTGGATTTTAAGTTGTGTTCTGAGATAATATTTTGTGTTATTCTGCCACTACTATAACACTTTCAACGCCTGATCACCATTTAAACAATGATTTAAAAATGTGTGAACCACAACTAGAATAAAACCGAAGAATATACTATCGATAAACAAATTGTCCACTGCTGATTAATACAATTAGCAAGGCCCATTAGTGGAAAAGTGATCAATTATAAACATACTTTAGCTAAACAAGTTGGTATAAAGTAACTATTAAAAGTAAAAATAAAATCTAAAGTATTTTTCAATAATGTTCTTGCTAGCAAAATTCGTAATATTAATATTAAAACAAGAAAAATTATATTAAAGATTAATAATAAAACATATATTATAATACTATAAAACTAGTTAGGTTTATATGTGTATTATTTATAAGTAAATATATATATTTTTTAGCTAAGATTTCGATTAGTATAGGCCTACTGAATAATTTTGTTCATGAGAATATGTATTTCTGATAAACCAAAAACAAATACTTATTTATTCTAACCTTTTATAGCTATAGTTTGTAAAAGCTATTGAGTAAGTTATTTATAGCACAACTAATGTGTTTATTGCGATCAATCTTTACCAAATCACCAAAAAAGGAAACAAAGTAATAAAAAGTATTGCTTTCAAAATATTAGACTCATTACATAAAAAAAGTTACAAATAAAATATAAACTTATTTGAGTCTAATAAGTTTTGGACGAGATAGAATGTTGTTTAAAATCCCTTCAAGGGGAAAACCACACACATATATATATATATTGTTATCTCTTTTTTTTTATTTCCCCCACCGCCATAACCAGTCTTTTCCATAGCGGATAAAGTATCCTTGAAAAAAAAGAAGTCATTTCCCTGTATGCATTTAGTGGAGCCCTAATAAAATCCTCCAAACGGTATGGGAATGATTATGTTAACGATCAGTAACTTTTAAGTTTTATGAACAGAAGTAGATGAATATTGAACTAGGTATATGGGATAAGGGAGAAGGGGGGGGGGGAATATATGGCCGGTGGCCGTCGTATATCAACATTTATAGTCCTGGTAGAAGCTCGCGTCTACTTATATCCTTGTCCGTAAACTCTGTTCTTATTTTGTGTTTTTCCAGTGTAGCTTCCTATCGAAATTAAAAAAATAAATGAACGTGTTCCGAAACGTTTTGAACTTCAAGAAACACATAATTTATCTTCAGAAGTTTTAACTATGAGGTGGCGTATAGCCCCGAACGGGTAGGAAGACGTAGTGTTAGAGATTAAAAAAAACCTCTTGTGCTATGACCCACTTCGGTGGCAATATGGTCTAACGCGCTACTCTGGGAATAGATTAAACTTCTGATGGTGGTAAGATCAAGGTTCAAATCTCATTTGTGTGTTCTGAGTTGGATTTATTCAAAATGGATTTCCACTATACCGTCATAAAAAATTGCTGGTACACTTCCTATAAATATAACCTTCCGTGTTTCTAAAATCATTTTAATAATTAGTAAATAAGCTATAGCCTGAAAGTTTTGTAGGGCGTTATGCTAGAGAATAACCTACCCAAATATTATGCAATTGTTATATTTAGACCAAACCCATCCTTCGTCTCTGACAAGACAGCTTGTGAATGTGGGGAATGCCAGGCCTCCACCGTGGTTCGGATCCCACGTTAAACTGTAGGTCCTCCATTTCATCTCACAATCACCCTACCATTACACATTAGCGTTAAGTGTGTATAACCCGAACGGGTAGTAAGACGCGGTGCTAACAATAATAATAATTATTATTATTATATCTAGGTTGAACATTGTTTCGGATTATATTATCTCCAACATGAGAAATTAAAATACAATTATTTGTTTTACAAATAACCAGATGCTACTAGATAATTATTTGAAATAGTGTCACTAGTATGTTTGCGTGTATTTGAAAATGTTTGCATTAAATTCAGAGCTAATTTTTCAAATACATTTTGGTATTAAACTAAAAAAAACTACTAAATTAATTCGGGTTAACTTCTTTCTACAACCTACTTAACCTATACACAAAATATAATTATGCCCAAAGGTATGTTTCCAGAGGTCAGTGGTATGGAGAACTATTACAGAACCAGGTGAAACGGATTCGACTCTTCTTCGTGGATGGAATATTATAGCAAAAAATCGTTTTATTGGGTTGAAGCTAGTCTATATTTTGTTATCTTTATGCCGAAAAAACTTTTGACCAAAATAAATAAAATATTTGTCTAATAAAACCATTTAGTCCAATATTATAAATACTGTTATCATAAAAATTGGCCATTGTGGCATTTGACCAGAAATATATAATTTTTTAATTAAGAGAGAATATTTGGTCAAATTACGCAGTGTACATAAAAAATTAATGAAAATTATACAGCAACTCAACCAACTATCGCCTTTTGCATAGTAATATCGATACTTGTTATTTGCATTGAATTACTCTTATTGAGTAGATATGAGAACGATAGAATTTGAGAAGTAGATGTAGGCCTACGAGATTTGTCGTGAAGAGAAAGTGGGAAATATTTAATGAAGCCCACCCTAAATAAAAATCGGTCGGGATTTGAACCCCAGCCACCTTGCTAGCACCAAACTAGACTAGATGATCTTCACAATAGATTCACGTGTCTATCGATGTGAGTATTAGTAAATTATTTTTGACATTAAATGTAATAAATTATCTTAATTATAGCCTTCCTTTGCCATCCAAATAAAAACCTTGATCGTACATTACATAGTTTTTAAAACCTTATTTTAAATTTATGTTTCACCCTTTCCTTGGGAGAGTATTTAACCACACATTTCAGGATGACTGACCCGCAGGTGAATCAGAGTAGTGAAGGGTTTGAGAGGGTGAGGGAGGTGGTGCAGGGGGGGTAAATGTTTATACCCGTGCTCATCAGGCAGGTGAAACTAAGTGTTTATTCGTCGAGAATAACCCGAGCTTGTTTTAAAAGCAAACATCCCTTAGGGTAAGTTGAAAAGATAGAGGTTAAAAGGGGTTCTACGAAGAGGTTTTCAAGCTCCTCCCCTCTTCATACACCCCCTCCCTCCAGAATACCACACCCACCCCTTTTATGCTCATCAACCTATCATATAATGTTTCTGTTGCAATCACAAGATCAGACATAGGTATCCATCCATCTATCCTTTCATCCTCCTGTACTCATCTCTTACCTTTCATCTCTTGAGGGCGCTTCTTACCCTCTCTCTTTCTTTCTTTCTAACAGGTAGAGCAGCGCTGCAGACGGGAAGAAGTAGCACCTCAGGTAAGAGTTCTTAAGTACTAAAAATATTTTGTTTTAACTAGTAATTTATTCGGTTCCTTTTTAATAATGTGTGGTTAAACAAAATATACTCTAATGTTCTTAATTTGGGATGTTAAACGTGAACTTCCTAAAACGGATTGATTACATAAGTACACGATTTACAAAGTAGGCTAACTATGGATCATACACATCACCCAGTCCCCCGGTCATCAATTCCTCACTGTGAGAAGGTAAGACACAATTTGAGCGATGAGACATTTTTCTGATAGGTTGGTAATCAAACCCAGGACAGTTGAGTTGAGTTGAGTAAAATACGTACAAACAATCGAGACATATTCCATTCGTTGTAGTAATGGTGATAACTCTGACAGTAGAAGATTTAAAAACGGTTAAAAGAAAAACAATTAAATGCTGATTGTTTTTGTGAATTATTTGACTGGCAAAAGTGAGTGCACCTCAATATATGTTCTTGCAGATAATATGTTTTGAAAAATGGATGCATGAGAGAATAGATCTGGTAGTTCTTACTAAATACCAGCTACCATCACGCCTACTGTAGACGTGGTAGGATCTCACACTACATCAGTTTACACAATTTGACACTGGTTTGAAAATGGGAAGACATTGTGACTTGGTTAATTTATTACTTTATTAAGTTTATTTATTTAAGGTATATATTTTATGTACCGCGTCCTACTAACCATTTAGACTATACACTTATTTAGTAGTTACGCTAGTGGTTTAAGGGGCTAGGAAGGTTGAATTTGGATTAAACGTTAGGGCCTACCAATATTTGTGTGGAGTTGGAGTGGAAAAACCATTTAGTAAAAATACCTCATTACACTCAACCGAGATTCAAACCTAGATCGCCCCATCATCTGCAATCTAGTCTACTGCGAGAGTAGCGCGTTAGAACATGTGGCTACCATAGCAGGTAATAGTAGTAATTGCTATTATTATTACTACTACTATTTATTTATATCAGGAGTAGACAGTCAGTCATTAAACATTTTCCAGCTAAGAACAATATGCTTGTAAGCTGGTGCCTCTCTTTATGTGTCATACATACACGTATTAGTGTAAATATATTATGAATAAATTACATTTCATATAAGTATATTCTTCCAACGTAGCATAAATGTAATACTTAATCTAAATTTTTAAATACTTTTAATTGATTTTTAAATGATAGTAAAAACCAATTCCAAGTAAATATGATAGCTTTTCAATCATATTTAATCATATTAGAATTATTTATCCGTTAACCACTTAACCATTTTAATTATTTTGATTTTAACATTTGTTATAGTAGTAGTGCTAGCTGTAATAGTAGTAACAATGATAATGCTACTAATGTGTGAATAAAACTCAAGTATTGATTTATTTTTTACAATAAGTATTATAATATAATATCTTGTTTATTTAGTTTACAAGTCGATACAACATTTACACACACATAGCCACCATTCCCTTTTAAAAAAAAGTATGTGGTACGTTTGTAATTGAGTATTTATTAACAAAAATTCATCATTCAATCCATGTTTTTTGTAAGGGTTTCTAACCAAAAAAACAATTGAATCACATTCCCAAATTAATTTGTTTGCCTTGCTGTTGTAAAAACGGTGGAGAAAGAAGGGGGGAAAAATTCATTGATTGAATGATACTGAGGTCATTATTTAATTACGCTTTTAATTAAATCCACTCGCTGGCACACAAATAATATATATATATATATATAAACTATCCTTTGGTAAGGAAATAAAAAATCTGCACGCAGGAATATGAACGAAAGGTATTGGTCGGTGACCAGTTTCGAAAAATGATTATTGAAAAACATGTTTTATATACTATGTTTATTATGCATTTTTTTTTAGGAAAGGGTAGAAAAATAAGAGTTAATGGTAAAGGGAGGGAGAGTATACAACCACATATTTTGATTCATTGTGAATATAGAATCTGAGTCTTTATTTTTCATAGAAATAAAATACATTCGTTTATTTAAAAAGACAATAATTTAATAATAGTAGTAAGATAAATTAAACCCTTTTCCCCTTTTTTTTAAGGGAGGAGAGTTAAGGTACTACTATTTTAATCTTATCAAAATGTTTATAAAAAAAGAATTATCTCTCTCACATAAAATAATATCACTCCCCCCCCCCCCCNNCATAAAATAATATCCCTCCCCACCCCCCCCCAATTGAAATGTACAAATTTATATAATTGTATTATTATTACATGCTTAATATGTATTTAGGTGAAAAATTGGAAATTTCAAACATAATTTACTATTATGTATATTTTTTGTACAAAAATAAAGAGTTCTCCATGGGTTACAATTGATTTTTATTAGTATGATGTTATTTTCAGACACGCCCCTTTGAAATGATCGATGTTCATAGAAACATTTTTTGTAGTGACGTGTCGAATCAGATGGATGACATTTAGTGATGTTGGGGAAATAATTTCAAGAAAATTCCATATACCCAATTTCACAGGCAACACAAGTCATACACTGGTGACTAAATTAAAAATTTCACCAAATTAAAACTGTATCACAGAAACAATTAAGATTTACCAGATCTCTTTTGACCCAGTAGAACACTCATTGGCCAGATATCAACGGAAAATACATTTGCATGTCAGGTTATTTAGAGCGTAGAATATATGTGATTGGTAAAATGGGGACAAAATTTGGGAGAACGTATCACAAGTATAGTTTCACCAAGCTCTGCTTACCCTGCCAATATTTCACGACACACCACTGGTAACTGACTAAAATTTTCAAAGACTATGGCTCAGTTTCATAGTCAAATTAAGTACTCCTCAAGTGCGACGCTACACTAAGTACATGACGACACCTACCTAAACCAGAATGGAATGGGCCAGTTTCCTATGCGAGAACGGCCCATTTCATTCGAGTTTAGGTAGGTGTCTTCTTGTATTTAGTGTAGCGCCGCACTTGAGGAGTACTTAATTTGACTATGAAACTGGCCCTATGCCACAGATAGGTGACTATTAAAACTGACAATTTCCAAACGCAGTAATAGATCTTTTCCCATAGGAGAATCATTTGGGTGACAATTCTCCGACTAATATAGCGGCGTGTTCCAAAGTGCTGAGTGTTCAAACACTATACAGCTCACACAGAGATAGAGGGTGTGGAGATTTTGAGGAGGGGGTTGAGGGGGGTTGGAAGGGAGTACAGAGCTTGAATGTTTGTTTTGTCATGACGAACATAATGTTTGCTCAGTTGAGCTGCATGACGGGTTGGAGTTTATGGAGAGGGGTTGGAGAGGAAGATTGGCGGGATGGATCCAACAAGGGGGGACGGGGGGAAGGAGGGCGTTTGTTGGCCAGGCCACAATTACATAATTAATCAATTAATCATGGGTGGCGTCGGTCAAAATCTCCCTCCTTGTCGTTACATCCTCCCCTCCTTCCCCGATTTCCACTTTCCCCGACAAACACACGGAATAGGTGAGTATATACTGATGAACCGTGACTGGCATGCGATCACAGGTTCTCAGCAATTGGCACGATATCGAACCGGGGAACGTTTGTGTTGGGATTTGTTGTAAATGGTAGTGGGGACGTGGTTTGTGTTGTTTTTATCAAAATGAAGATAAAGGGCCATCATTTCACCATGAATGGGATTTTAAAACTATAATTTACTTAATTCTTGGGTATCACTAACTGAACCGTTATGCTCATCCATAGGATTAATCATTATTATTATTATTATTATGTGTTCTGTCATGCAACAGGATCATTCCTATTGTCAGTGAACTTACACCATCAACGCGTCCTGTTTTCTGCCTCTTTCTTCATTTCCCTGAATGTTCTTCTTTCCTTCAAGTCATCCAATATTTGAGTCCTCCTTCTTTCTAAGATCTTCCATCACTCGATCTTTCATTCTATGATGTCATCCTGATAGTTTATTTGGAAAGAAGAATTGAATGTGGGACGTTTGGCTTAAGCACCAAAGCTCTACCACTGAGCCATCCTGGTTCGTCTCACCCGTGGACTGTGTTTATAGATATCTCTGAGTGGCCAACACTCATTTCTTACCAAACTTAGGGCAAGTTTCATATTCAAGACTAGATTGCCTCAAACGTGGCGCTACACTAAACACAGGAGGACACCCCTTAAAGTCTGTTCACGGTAGGAATTGTTTTCTGAAAGTCCTTTTTCCCTACCAGAAATCTATTATATAGTAGGATATTGGTAGGAAAAAAAGAACTTTCAGAGAGTAGTTCCTATCGTGAATGGAGTATACCTAGACCAGCGCGCGTGCGGCTGGCGTATTCCATCCTGCTCAAGGCACGTGTCATTCCGTATTCGGTGTAGCGCTGCACTTGAGGACTATTAAGTCTGACTATGAAACTTGTGAAAGATGAGCCTGTATATGAGATGAACCATGGTGTTTCAGCGGTAGAGCATTGGTGCACAAAGACAAAAGTCCCAGGTTTGATATCTTTGTCCAGGTTGACATTTTTCACTTAATTAAATATACTTGTTAATTCGATTTCAGACGCAATTATAGGAGAAGGTAAAGTGCCTTCATCCAACCTACCTTTATTTTAAAGACAGCATTACAAAGGTATAAGAACTGATATTTTATTCGATTATTTGAGATTCTCACATCGGTGGGCATGCCGGATAAGGCATAAAACTCGTATAGTCTTATTTTACATTGATGGGGAATTTTGGTGGCTTGAATCCTGGCCGATAGTACCAAGGTGTGGGTTTTCCTAAATGGTTTCTCCAGGCAAATTATAGCATATTTTCATTTAAATACTAATTCCCTTATCCTTACCGGATGAGTAGTAAGACACAGTGCTAAATACATTCATTTTTCTAGGAACCGCGTCTTACTACCCGTTTGGGCTACACGCTTATGTACTAGTTACGCTAATGAGTTTAGAGATAGGAAGGTTATATTAAAAGGAAGTGTAAGTACATTTGTGTGGATAGAGAGTGGATAGCCATTTTGGAAAAACTACCCTCAGTATACCCAACCGAGACTCGAACCTCAGTCTTACCCACCATCGGCAGTCCAGTCTACTGTGATAGTAGCGCGTTAGACCACGCATCCACCAAAGCAGGTAATAGAGAAAAAAAATTACGTTATGTTTAAAAATGAATGTTACTCTCATTGGTGGTCGAATGGTCGGGGGCGTTACTCCTGCATAAGTCTTGACTGCTTTTGATTGTGCAATCAAATTTCGATTACCGTTCGGATTTACTTAGGGTGGCTTTTCTTGAATAGTTTTGTCCACTATCTACAATAAAATTCTGGCACACTTCCTTTAAATTCAAGCTTTCTCATACTTAGCATATTAACGTGCGAGTAATTAGTTCATTAGAAAACAGTCCGGATGGGTAGTGGGATGCTCTGTACAAAAATTAACATACTAGATATGCTGGACATATATTCCACGTGCTTACCAATTTCATATTATTTATTTCATTTATTATAGGTATTATAACATGCTCTTTTCCAACCGAATGATTATATCAACACACAATAACTTCTGTGAGTGAGAACGAAAGGATATATTTTGCCGGGAAATGTAATTTAACATTCCTCCTAGGGTTATTATACATGCCACAATCAACATTGGACTGAGAGCCTTATTACTTCCCCTCCAAAGCAATTTGAGGTAGAGAATTTTAATCACTCAGGAAAAATCTGTCAGCCCCGGCTGGCTTTGAACTAATGAACATCGAATCCTGAAGCGATATCTTTACCTCAAGACCACCGAGGTAAATACGTATCTTAATAAAATGGTTCGAATTATAGCGCCGAGAGGGGGGATATGTGATTAATTACCTTTTCGGTTTGTACTCGGCATATCTGCGAACGATTAGGAAACATATGTTATATGGCTTGAAACAAACGGAAGTTGTAAAGAATTAGATTCTAACGAGTCGACGCCACAAGATACCTTATAAATAAAACAAACAAAAAAGCACGTTATATTAGGACAGCTCATTTTGAGAAGCATCCTGTCATCCCCCATGGCTGAGCATAAAAAAATATTTTAGGGACCTCTGGGGGAGGGGGGAATTTTTAATGAATGATATCGGTGACTGGATGTCACGTGGATTGATGTTCGATGTGTGAACGTTCTCAAACGCCCTCTGTTGACTAAGGGAGGATGTATGTGTGTGTGTGTGTGTGTGTGTGTGTCTGGCAGCTGTCAGTAAGTTATCACCGAGTTGAATGACAGTCAACGAGCAAAACATACTCGCCAACATACACAAACACATATATATTCCATTGCAGAGATGAAGAAACTTTTTTTTTTCAGAGAACAGTCTCTCAGGATTAAGACCATGTGTGAAGGATAAATCAAGCATTCGTGACTCGGAGACAAATAATACAACTTTCCCTTGGGGGTAGAGGGTGTGTGGGCGTTTGGGGGAGGGAAAGGAAAGGTTAAGAGTAATTTTAGCCCTAGTATTTCTATTTTGGTTCAACTAGCGTTTGCCACTTGGGTTTAAAACAGGAAACTCGAGCCACATCATCCTTTGTTAGAAATGAAAATTGCAATTTGGTTGAATAAACGAATCTTACAGCTAAAAATATATCACAATATCAATTTTCATGCATTTATACGTAAGGTCACGTGCTTTCCTGACCATCACTTTTGATGGGCTGTGTCCGGTAATGTATGATTAAATATAGACCATGTTTTTTTTTGTCTAAAACCAAAATGGCAATTTTGGTCCAATTGGAATGAATGTGCTAATTCCTGAAGAACTAAACTCAGATCTTCATAAGAATAAACTTGACTGACATTTAAAAAAAAAGGTCATAAGTTTTTACTTTAATGTATTCATAGGTAGAGCCATATATTCTGCATCCAACCCTTTATAAGAATGATATCTGAAAGTGTAAAATCAAAATTTACAGTTACCTTTAGTAAATTTTGATTGCTTTAAATGAAGTTTTATCTTCTTGTTTAACTTAATCCACTGCAGAGGGCAAGTGCAAATTGATGAAATCAACAGTTTCAACATTTTACTAAATAAAAAAAAATCAATATTTTGACAATCACGATGAATCGGTTTGTAAGGAAATGTGGAGGTTTATTACAGCTGATTACAGATGTTAAATGTGTGCACATATAATCATATTACATATATCAAAATAGTCATCGAATTCTTGCCAAACATGCGATAGCATAATTATCTTCACTAACTCCAGAAATACCACGTCTTTTTACCTGATCAGGTTGTACGCATATTTGATAATTAAGCTACCAGGTTAGGGATGAAAAAGGAATCATTTTAAAGGTAGTCTACCCTCATTTGCGTGGAAATAGAGTGGGAAAACATTGAGGAAGAACCGATTGGTAATCTTATCCTGATCTTCCAATCATCAGCAGGCCAGAGTGACACCTAGACACACTCGGCCACTGAAGGCGGGTAAACTTCAGCAAGATATTTTGGGATAGATTTCAGATTAACAGCTATAGGAGGGACGAAAACCTTTCTTTTGAGCCTCCCCCCCCCCCTTACCCTCCCACCAAAAGTCATAGGTTTTTATATCAGGACTCCGTGGTGAGCCACATGTGAGTTAGCCTGTTGCACGACTAATCCAGGGCTTTGGATGATTTTCATCGAGTTAATTTTTAACTTTCAGGATCCAGGGGGGCAGTGCTCCATCCTGTTGGAAAATGAAGTTGTCACTGGCTTCGGGCATTTTTAGTGAGTTTCCAGTTTTCAGCGTCGACTCGACATTACAAACAAGTAGGAAAACAAAAAAAAAACTTTCTAATATGTGTTTGCCCCTTTATTTCCCAATAAAACACTGGAACAGAAAGTTCTTATCTCGATATGATAATGATTTGGTTGACCTATTTCTGTTAGTAGGGAGTGCACATATCGAACAACTGTAAGTTGATGTAATAAACAGAGTTTTCCTAAAATATATTGTAAAGTGAGTGTCAATATCCAAAATATAGTTTTGGTTTGGTAAAATGTTTTACAGTAGAGACCATTATTATGACATAACCACGATGCAAGATCTGGTTTGAACTGTATTACCTTTCTGAGCTAGGTGCTTCACGTGGGTTAGAATGGGTCTTAATAAGCCTAGTTTTAGTAATTCTAGCTATCTAAGGTGTTATTTGTACTTTGAGATGGGCTGTTAAAACGTCTGGCTTGAGTTATATTAGCCACCTAAGTTGGCTTTTGTTCGTGTGGTGAGACTGGTTCATAATTAATTTGTGAATTCTGTGTGGAAAACAAGCACTTTTAAATGATAGCAAGAATTATTTTTTTAATTCTAACAATGCCCTTAAACAGAACAAATATTTGTGAATTCATAATATTTTCGTGTCTTTTTTCAGTAAAAAGCCATATACACAACTTAAAAAGAGATTAACTATAAAATTTTATTTTTCTTCAAAAATAAACTTTATGAACTTAGTCTAATTCACCCGTTAGTTAGACCTAAGTCCAAGAGAACTTAAGCTTACCTTAAGCTTAAGATAACTAATTTAGACAGTTGTATCCCTATTCCATTAAACATTATGTGTATATGGAGTCCGCAAATTGAATACTATAACCAGCTTGCGCGAGGGTGTTTCGAGGCATAAGGAAAGGAAATTGTCTGTCATCACCGTACGACTGTGAAAACCATCCCACCCCCTCCCAAAACCACCACGTCAACCCCTTGATCCTCTCAACTCAATACAACACCCTTTAAGGCTTCGCATTATAATTCCAGAGATAAAATAATGTCTTGTGACACCACGACAGCGTAAAAAAAAATAATTCTATACGCCTATCTAAATCCAGACTTTAACAAGATGGTCGTCGTTTGTTTCAATACAGGTAGTTTAATTTTGTGTATTTATTCAAATGACTTAATTGAATGTTTGAGGGTTTGGTGGAGGAGGGATCGAACCGTACACTTAAAACCTTTTGCAACACTGCAAGTAAATCTATACAGATTTCGACCTTGTGCGCAGTTGTTAAGAAAGNATATATATATATATATATATATATATATATATATATAACGATAACATAGCAACACTGTAATCAAGTCCACACAGGTCCCACTCTTGTGCACAGGTGTCAAGAGAGAGTGGACGGACCGTATCTCTAGATAACATGACAACACTGTATTCAAGTCCACACAGGTTTCACTCTTGTGCACAGGTGTCAAGAGAGAGTGGACGGACCATATCTCTAGATAACATGACAACACTGTATTCAAGTTCACACAGTTTCCACTCTTGTGCACAGATGTCAAGAGAGATTGAACGGGCCTATCTATAGATAACATGACAATACTGTATTCAAGTCTACACAGGTGTCAAAAGAGATTGAATGGACCGTATCTCTAGATAATATGACAACACTGTATTCAGGCTCACACAGGTTTCACTCATGTGCACAGGTGTCAAGAAAGAGTGAATGGACCGTATCTCTAGATAACATGGCAACACTGTATTCAAGTCCACACAGGCTCCACTCTTGTGCACAGGTGTCAAGAGAGAGTGGACGGACCGTATCTCTAGATAACATGACAACACTGTATTCAAGTCAACAAAGGTTCCACTCTTGTGCACAGGTGTCAAGAGAGAGTGAACGGACCATATATCTCAACTCTGCACCACTTGACAATCCCCCGGCGGGGAGATGAGTTTGGTTGGGTTTCAAATGGAGCTGCGAGTCTCTCCGTGAGGTTAAATACATACAGAGAGATTCAGAGCGCACACGGCAAGCACCCGTCGCTAGTATGGTGGGTTCCCAGTATTGATTAAATACACCCCCACCATCCCCTCCCACCCACTCACCCAAACAGTATTAAACAGTCTCTGGCACAATAGACGTCACCTGACTTTGTGAAATTCCTGCAATAAGAGGAACTAAAGGGTTGAAAGAGGAAAGGGGGAGGGGGATTTTTAGTTTTCCCGAGGTGAAATCTGTCTCACTTTTGGAAATTGGGAGGATTGCTTGTGACGTAATAATTTACACAGAGTAAACGTCAGGAATAATAAGTGTTGAGGGAAAGAGTAAAAGGGTTGGGTTCTTTTCTTAAAAAAATATCACGTCTGGTCGTTTTAGCTATTATTATTCCATTGATTGGATTTACAAAGAGTGTGGGGGGGGGGGAGAGGGGG
>CABFOV010000815.1:122541-135083 GCA_902141375.1 Timema poppense | reverse complement strand
CATTTTGAACATGTTCCAAGTCTGTGGCGTTGAACCGAAACAGTTGTGACGATTGTTTTATTTTAAAATACAAACAAATAATATACATTTATATATTTGAACTAGCTATTTGTTCAGTGAGCAATATTAAGTAATATGGCTTAATTTTCAATTTATTAACATCACGTCTTACTACTTGCTCAGGTTATACGCATAGTTATTTACTATAATAATAATAATTATTATTATTAGCACCGCGTCTTACTACCCGTTCGGTTTGTACGCACTTACGCTAATGTGCAATGGTAGGGTGATTATAAGATGAAATGGAGGACCTACAGTTTAACGTGGAATCCGAACCACGGTGGAGGCCTGGCATTCCCCACATTCACGAGATGTCTTGTCAGAGGTGAAGGAAGGGTTTGGTAATCGGCTAAATCTGTGCCGGGACCGAGGATTGAACCCTGGCTGCCAACACAGAAGTCTGACACCTTACCCCTAGACCACCAGGACACCTATTTACTATAATGGAGTAGGAATGAGAAAAGAAGACTTTAAGAGGTAATCTACCTGTATTTGCTTGGGAGGAGAGTGAGAAACCACGTATGAAAAACCAATCTCAGTAGACACTACCGATCTCCGGGTGTTAAGCAGTACAGTTTAACATGGGAGTGATGCCTTTAGGCCTTTTTGTCACTAGAATTAAATTAATTATTTGTAAGGATTGCTACAGTCAAATGTTTGTAGGAAGAACCTTATCTAACAGAAAAGTTATTAGATATATTTTCACGTATTCATGAGAGTCATGTGGTCTACTGCTGTTCCTTTTGATAGGTGTTGTAAATACATAAAAAAATAACAGTAATAACAGTAAAATGCTACCAAAGCTAACCACCAAAAGAAGGTTAGTATTTTATTAAAAGGTTCTTACTACCAAAATCATACTTTAACTATACTGAGGACCCAACTCGGTGGTGTAGTTGGTTAAGGCACTAGTTTCATGTTGAGATTGACTGCCGAGGATGGGGAGATCAAGGTTCAAATCTCATTCGGGTGAACTGGGGGTGGTTTTCTCTAAGGGGTTCTTCCACTCTTCCTCCACGCAATTGCGGGTTTCACTTCCTCTAAAGTCAACCTTCCCAATTCCTAATACATTAACGTAATTAGAACATAATCATATAAACTGAATGAGTGGTAAGATGCGGTACTAATAATAAATTAATGAAATAAAACAATACTTTTTTTAAAATTTTATTATTTCACCTTATCTAACAACTGTTTTGGGTCACACAAATACACATTATATAATTTAATATCACTGATATCATATAAATTAAGAATACATAAATTATAGGAAATGTACCCACATTTGTAGGTTGTGAGAGTGGAAAATCCTCAAGTAAAAAAAACTTCGGTACATCCTAACGGGATTAGAACCCCAACCACTTATGTACCGGCAAAACAGTCTGAGTGAGCTTGACATCTAGACATCGTGGTCAGGGGTAGGTATTATTCACTATGGAACTTGTTACAGGGTTATCAACCGTAGCAATTATTTCAAAAAGATAAATATTTGCTACGGTCCCCTAGAAGTACTTAGTCTATTCACACATCATTAAAATGTCCAAACTGTCGCCCTCATCATCTGTAATGAAAGAAAATGTCAATATTAGGAGCTCTCTCTCTCTCTCCACCCCACTTCCATTTGAGAGGAAGAATATGGGAGGAAAAGGGGGAGGTGGCGGAACCTTGCATAAATATAAACAATATGTCCCGGAAGACACCGGAGGAGAGGAAAATACATTCCACGTGTTGTTTCAACCAAAATAGAAGTGAGGGGATGAAGGGTATCTTGTTTCACTCAGTACAGTCAGGGACAAGAAAAAAAAACACATTGATTGATTACACATACAAGTGTTATGAACAGTAGACCTCGCTTCCTTCATGTTCTTATCGTTACTACAGTCTTACTAGTAGTTCTCTGAGGGTGACCTGGCGGTCTAGGGGTAAGGTGTCAGACTTCTGTGCTTGCGGCCGGGGTTCAATCCTCGGTCCCGGCACAGATTTATCTGATTACTAAACCCTTCCTTCTCCTCTGACAAGACATCTTGTGAATGTGGGGAATGCCGGGCCTCCACCATGGTTCGGATTCCACGTTAAACTGTAGGTCCTTCATTTCATCTCACAATCACCCTACCATTACACATTAGCGTAAGTGCGTATAACCCGAACAGGTAGTAAGACGCATTGCTTATATTAATTTTTTAGTTCTCTGAGCAGAAGACTTCCCCACCCTCCATGTTCTTATCATTATCAAAGTCTTAACAAAACTCTTTGGATACAAACATGAAGTATTTTCTATGATTTCTCCTTGGATTTAAAATTTATACTTTTCCTTTATGGCCAAGTTAGAAAACATATTAGTGATGTATTTAATAATACATTTTCATTGCAAATAATAATCACTTTCCACGAAGTAGATATCAAATTTCGCAGTAGATAATTAAAAAAAAATACTCTAGCTACGCGATATATTGCTTAGAATTTAAATTTAAAATCACTTAAAACGGGCTATTAAATAAGAAAAAAACACTTTAAGCATCTGACATCTTTAAAGTGATGTCAGCTCATAAAACAATGTACTGTACATGCATTGTTTGGCCATTGTTCAAAGAATGTCCCTGCCAATATTCGGTAAAATTGTTCCAATAACTCAGCATTTAACGTGGAAAGTACACCCAGCTAAACAGACGGGGAAAATTACAAGGCGTAAAATTAAAACGTGACCGATAGACACTTGGTCAAATATTGAAAGTTATTTTTTAATGAAACTGACAATTATTGATAATATTATTAGATGTTCTGTCTTACGACAGGTCCAGTCATTTTGTCAGTGAGCTTGAACCGTCGATGCACTTCCTCCTTCATCTCAGAATAGACTTATTTCCTTCAAGTTAAACAATATTTGAATCATCCTCCTTCCTAAGCTCCTCTTTACCTCAACCCTTCCTTCTATGACGTCGTGCAGAAGACAATTACTCCTAAGGGTGTGTCTGATCCAGTTTTCTTTGCTTCGAAGAATCACATTCAAAATGGGTTTTTTTTATCACTCACTCTTCTTAGCACTTCTTCATTTGTCACTCTGTCCACCTAATCTTCTAAAATCTTCTCCAGCACGACATTTCAAAGCTCTCCAATATTTTTTTTTTTCTCTCTCCTCCGTCTTCATAGGAGTTCAAGAAACTGACTATACAGGAACCAAAAAATACGACTTTTTAAAATATATATACAAGGGAGAGAGCTATAGTAGGCTGGATAGTGGATAGGGATGAGAAAAAGGGCTCAAGTAAGATAATAGGTGCTAGAGAAGAGAGAGAAAAAAAAGAATGGGAGTAGAGTTGAAACAGCAAGAGTAGCGGGTGAAGACGTCTTCATTATCACAAGGTTGACGTACTGGCCCCTGGAGACCAAAGGAAACGGGGACAGGGGGAGTGTTGAAATACGAGGGTGAAGGAGAGGTGACAACCTGAGATAGAAAGTGGAGGAATATGAGGGGAGGAAGATTTCACTGAGATACTGGAAAGTGATCCATAGCTTCCGTCTGACAAAAGGCAAAAGCTCGAGGTACAGTCCAATGTGTATAGAAAAAAAAACTTTGTCATATGGAAAACTATTAGATCTGCTCTCACGTGTTTATACGTCAAGTCATGTGATTTTCAACAATCTCTTCTGATATATATTATAATCTAATTTTTATCTTATTTGAGGTATCTAACATACAATTTCTGAACCTACTGATTACATAAATACACGAGAATTTCTATGAGTGACAATAAAAGGGCCTACCAATTTTGCCAGGAATGGTATTTTCAGCATACCTTCCAGGGTTCTTTTAAATTTCACAATCGGCAAGGGATCAACGTCCTTACTTCCCCCTCCAAATAAAGTTGTGCTACGTATTTTTATAGGTGGACCCCGGCTGGGTATGAACCCACAAACATTGGGTCCTAAGGCAAGAACTTTACTGCAAGACCACCAAGAACGACTAGATTTTATCAATATTTTAAAAATACACAAGTTACAATTTATTTTGTATTTTCCAAAAGGCTCTTTCTATGAAAATAGGATTATATACTCTGTAATAAAAAACCACAATAATTTTACTATAAACTATAAATTTTTCGTTCTTCATCCTGGATGTGTTGTAAATACTATCGATATCTAGGAACCCATGAAAGCTGGTCGGCTACACCCCTTCCCCTTAATTCATAAAACTTCTTTTTTGGACATGTGATGGTCACAGGGTGGGAAGAGGGGTTGGGGGGTGCCCCACACCAAGGCTACGTGGCTAGAGTTATAGACATAATTTTGGTCTATAGATCTCGTTAACTTTATAAGAAATATGAATAAAATTTGAATAAATGGGAGTTCCGCACGGACTTTCTCGCTCTATTGTTTAAAAATGGAGATATTTATTCAAAACTCGTAATATATGTGCAACGAAATAATATACACAAGCAAACCCAAAAATAAATTGCACTATACTTACGTAAAACAATTTTTATGTCCCGGTTTTAAATTTTATAATTTTATTTTCAAAGAATTTAATCCACATTTGTCTGTTTGGACCAATAAAAAAGATCGTTATTGGCTCCACAAGGCTCAACATTTCGTTTTAAAATTTCCACTTCCGGTTTAAATTCTTACTTTTATTAGGTGTTAAACATATTCAGGTCATCGCATTTTTATTAAATTCATCATTTATAAACTTTGCACCAAAAAAATATATATATATATTGACTATAAGTCTAAAATGAAGGAAATAGATCATAGGTGCACAAACCTTTCCCCCATCAGGTTAAAAGAAAAAGAACATAAATTTTTCAAGAGGCTTCCTGATATTTAATTATTTTATGGCAATAGAGAATTATTGAGTTAAAACATTAGTAGTATTTCTGTACAACTAAAGCTTACAAAATGTATTGATATATTTGCCAATATCTTAGAAACTGTTGGTTTAATTAAAATATATTTCAAAACAAGTTTTTTACTTTTGATATTATCGGAATTTTGCAATGATAAGTTATTTATTATCTCAATATTTCAAATAGTTGCAAAGATACGTAAATTTCCACTTTTATAAAGAACCCTTAAATTAATTTTGATAGGAAAATGAAAATAGCTATTTTATTTATAATCTTAATCAACGCCAAGATAAAATTTTAAACAAACCCGTTAGAACCTATTTCGATAGTAATTTTTTTTAATTTATTTACTCTTAATTTTCTGGTTAAACAGACACATAAAGAGATGGCATTGCAAAAACAACTTTTCACTGTTCGGGGGGTCATGGGACGTCAACATTCATCAACATCTCGGGCTAGATTTTTCTTACGGTCACAATATTTTTACCTTTAATGTTTGAAAAGTTTATATATATATATTTATATTAATAAAACCAATAACTTTAAAGCTAAACGCATATATATTTATATATATATATACACATATTTTATGCGTATAGCTTTAAAGTTATTGGTTTTATAAAAATGTATTTTAAATAAAAGATTTTCAATGATAAGTAATTTCATATCTCAAAGAGTTACGTAGATATGATAAAAAAAAAATGTACTCATCAGACCGGAACCCTTAATGTAATTTTTCCGATATATTGAGAGACGCCATTTTGTTTGGAATATTTATAAATGTTAAGAAATTAAATTTATTCATAATCGTAAGAGCCGAATTTGAAAAAAATAGATTTTATCTCTTTTTTCCCTTCAGTAAATTACCCTTCACCTTAGGGTTAGATATCCAATTCCAAAAATCCCTTACGGAGACCCTATTAAATACCTAGATACCGAGTTTTAGCTTGATCGGTAAAATAGTTTAGGCTCTAATTCTAGGTTTAGACAGACAGACAGACAGACAGATGGAAATTCAAAAACAAATTATTTGGATTCGGGAGGTAATGAAACGTCAACTTTAATAAAAAGCGTTAGTTCTATCTTTTTGACGATCACACTACTTTCTATACCTTTAAGATAACAAGAAAGTAACAAGGAAGAGGTCTTGTAGTAAATCCCAAACTATTGCTACTGTCGGAGAAAAGCCTAACCAACTCCTAGAATACTGTATTTTTTGGGTAAATAGTCAGTATTGTACTTTGTAAATTAATTTATTCTGTTCCCGTAATTTACTGCTAACAAGTAAAACTCTGTGATTCCACAAGTCTCAGTGATTAGCGTTCACATTAACGTCGGAGGAGGCTTAGATTAGAACAGTCAACTATTCATTAAGTTTAAGTGAAACCAGAAGGTCGGAAATCAACCAATTAAGAGCAAAGTTACCGTAATCTGTGGTTAAGTAAAGCAACAGCAGCGCGCCTAAAGAGAAGACTACAGTTTGGTAAGTATAGTCTGTTTGTGGGGGTTAGAAACTTAAAAGTCATACTTACATTCAGACTATATATTCGTTCAGATTGCACGCAAATGTATTATTATTATTATTGTTTTATTACTATTATTACTATTATTATTATTAGCACCGCGTCTTACTACCCGTTCGGGTTAAACGCACTTACGCTAATGTGTAATGGTAGGGTGATTGTGAGATGAAAATGGAGGACCTACAGTTTAACGTGGAATCCGAACCACGGGGGAGGCCTGGCATTCCACACATTCACAAGTTGTGATTAATACACGTCTTGTCAGAGGTTAAGGAAGGGTTTGGCAATCAGATAAATCTGTGCTGAGACAGAGGATTGAACCCCGGACCCCCAACACAGAAGTCTGACACGTTACCCCTGGACCACCAGGTTACCCATATACACTAATTACTCAAACGTTCTAGGGATAAGTTAAGTTGAATTTACAGTTTTTGCACCTGAATCTGCGTGTCAAGAGGGTGTTGAACCGTTTAAGAAAAACTGTCCTCATTTCACTCATTCAGGATTAGAACCCTGGTGTCTTCGATAATGGTAGTAAATTATATTATGATAGTTATGTATTTAGACAACCCTACCAATAAAGAGGGTAAACTGAAACAAACAAAAAATAGCACAGTGTCTTACTACCCATTTAAGCTATATGCCTGAGTACTAATTAATTTAGTGGTTTTAGGGATTGGGTAGGTTATATTTATAAGAATAATACCTAAAGTTGTGTGGAAAACCATTTATAGAAAATCACCCTCAGTATACCCAACAGAGATTCGAATCTCAACCCCCCCGTCATCGGCAGTCTAGTTTACTGCGAGAGTATTGAGTTAGACCACGTGGCCACCGAAGCGGGTAGCGTAATAGTTATTAAAAATCCACTATAAATAGGGATAGGGATCAACTAATTTTCAAAGCTCTCGACATAGGTTGTCAATAAATTATATAGCTACTATTTCTGTGTAACGTTAAGATTATTAAATATTTTATTTTACACCTTGAGAATATTTTAGCGTTTAATTACGTTAATTATAGTAGAAGTTTTCAAATAACTCTTTAAGCTTTACGTTTTCCCACAGCAGTTATGAGTCGTATCACGCAGTAATTTGAATGTTACAACGCATTAATTTTTCCCTTTTCAACACACAGCGTTAAGATAATATAGACGCTGGATACAAAAAAGGCTTTTTTCTTTATAAAGATTTTAACGTAAAGACATACAGCCAAACAGAGATAAAAGCTCCTATTTCTGTTAATTAAGTCGATACTTTTGTCGTCAGTGTTGGTTTTTTGCGTCATAAAAAATAAAATAACACAGATGGCAATTTTCTAAAACACAATACAATGTTTTACGCTTAGCAACATTTTGAAACCAAACCTTCTACACCCCCCTCCCTTACCCCTCCCCCTTCTCAAACTACCCACTGAAATTTTCACTCTCGCGTTGTTTTCAACACTTAAGTGCCCAATTAAAACTTGTGTGACAATGTTTAGCCAGTGAGCCCTCGAGGCCGGCCTCCGATGCGGGTTAATGTGGCAGTTTCCCGCATCAAGCCGGTAGAGCGCTCCGCCGTTACATAGCGTCCATTGTCCGACTAAAATGGGTCGGGAAGAAGAAGAAGAAGAAGAAGAAGAAGAAGAAACGGTAGGCCCTTTCTGGTTTAATGGTGGTATAAACGTCCGCAATACTAAAGACATTTACAAACACCAGTAGGAAACGTTACCGTATTTTAAGGGCTCATTTCGTTTCTTGCGAAAGGGCTAGAAAATGGGGTCACAGCGACGCTGATGATAGTAGTAAGATCACAATACTCCACGAAACGTTACTATGAACCTCTTGTGTTATAAAATAAAGTAAGTTACAAATTTTTTTTTTTATCTGAGACTTCAGAATATCAAAGCTATTTATTTGGTGACGCTAATTATTATGTTGGGTAAACCATGGATAATTTAATCTTTATCCAATTTTAGTATCAAAAACATATTTTGGTATTCTGAAGATGCTAGATTTATCAACCGTGATAAGATTATTGAGATTGCCTCAGACATCTAGGAATGGTAATTTTTCATCTAAAGCTACAATACGGTATGTCGATCAAAATTATATCGTTCGATAAAGTGGCTTGTTTCCGATATATTATTATTATTATTATTATTATTATTAGCACCGCGTCTTACTACCCGTTCGGGTTATACGCACTTACGCTAATGTGTAATGGTAGGGTGATTGTGAGATGAAATGGAGGACCTACAGTTTAACGTGGAATCCGAACCACGGTGGAGGCCTGGCATTCCCCACATTCACAAGATGTCTTGTCAGAGGTGAAGGAAGGGTTTGGTAATCAGATAAATCTGTGCCAGGACCAAGGATTGAACCCCGGCTGCCAGCACAGTCCGATATATTAAATGGCACCGGTCTGGGCCAACTGGACCAGTCGATTAGTCTATTTTCCGTTTTAAATATATTATTTAGATGTTGAGTAAACAAGTTTTATAATTATTTTTTTAATTCGACTCAGATAATGAAAATAGAGAGAAAAAGTTTCAATTAAAAAGTCCTAAAGCGTTGATCAATATAATAATTTATAAAGTAATCAATATATCTATCAGCTATTAGAATATATATATATATATTTGTAATTAATTAAATACTTTTTTGTATAATTAAATTTCTTCTATCTCTATATACAACCAAATCGAATGAATTTATTTATCTTGGAAAGAAGATTGATTACCTTAACGACACTAAACCATATTGTAAATGCAAACGGGCTCATTAAAAAAATATGGGGGTATGGCAAATATAATACGTGTATATTTTCAGATTATGATTAATTAAATTCAAATAAATAAGTTGTTATTTCATTACATTCACTCAAGGTATTTAACGTGTACTTTCCAAACCGACTAATTATATCATCACTCATCTTATATAATTAATTTATATCTCGAACAGATACAACATCCAGGCCCCGGTAGTTAATTTATCAATATAAGGGGAAACGCATATTTTACCAATAAAACCTTTCTTGGTCATGCCGTCAATCTAACACGGAACCCTTAGCGCAGTAGTGAGACATACTATCGACTGAGAAAAGGTTTTGGACAATACTTTATTATTATTATTATTATTAGCACCGCGTCTTGCTACCCGTTCGGGTTGTACATACTTTACGCTAATGTTTAATGGTAGGGTGATTGTGAGATGAAATGGAGGACCTACAGTTTAACGTGGGATCCGAACCACGGTGGAGGTCGGACATTCCCCACATTCACAAGTTGTGATCAATACACTTCTTGTCAGCGGTGAAGGAAGGATTTGTAATCAGATAAATCTGTGCCGGGACCAAGGATTGAACCCCAGAGCCCCAGCACAGAAGTCTGACATCTCACCCCTAGACCGCCAGGTTAACTGACAATACTTTACCAATAGTTGATTAATAATCTAATATTAGATTCTACATAATGTAGCCTATTTCACCACATCCTGTTACATGTACGGTCCATACCCATATTGATTAGTTACTCTAATATAGTGTATATGATGACGATAGAATTTAAAGTAAATTTAACCACTTTTGCTTGATTGGAGTTCGGGAAAAAAATTAAGGAGAAATTCACCCGGCCATAGTGGTAATCCCAAGATGTTTGGTAGACCTAATATCAATACAATTAGGTTCTTAAATAATATTTAAGGGTACAAATCCTTTATTCAGGATTTGATTGTCTGTTATAGGGTGGGTTTATCGTAGATTTAGTTACTTTGTAAATTATATTATAACACCGCCCTGAGATTGTAAAGAGCATGTAAAATCCCTGGATATTTATTTTAAAATATATATTTCCTGTGGGATATTTCCTTATTGAAACATCATGAAGGCTAAGAGTATTCCAACAGTGATTTTGAACTAATTTGGGAGGTAGAGCTACTAAAGAGCAAGCCATCTCTTTCCTCACTTATGTAAGTAATTAACCCTACAATAGGGCATAAAAATAGCACATTAAAGCATAATGGTAGTCAAGGTTTGAACAAAGGATAAGAAAAAGGCATGGGTGGTTCTGGGCAATATGAAAGGGGTTACATTTTTCTCTCTCTCATCATTATTACTAAACAGCTCTTCAGAACGTCAAATTTACTATTCAGTTTGATCTTTAGAGTTGCAAGGGAATTTCCCATATTTGGGGATTTTATGATATGGCTATGCCACTATTTATTTGTATTCAATAATTATTTTACAAAGAAATGACGAACAAGTGGTCTAAGGAGTAAATATTACAATAGACTGCTTTGCCGGGGATCCTAGGTTGTGTCTTAAATAACTTACGTAAGTGTCCAGCACTCACGAAAGGAGGATCCAACTTCTCCTCCTGATGGAAGTCGGGCAGGGATTTACCCAGCTGTTACGACAGGGATTGGTGGTTTGCATAGGGTCATAATTCCCTACATTTCCCGCTGCAAGCGTTTACGTGCGTGGCTACACTCAGAGAATACAGCCTCTAAAATGGCATCTGTTCCCCGGGCACAGTCTGCCGGACCCTATACGGCAAATGAAAGGTGGGTGTATAGTGACGCATAGCCAGGGATGGGGGAGAAGCAACGGGGGTTTATGGTTCAAATATAGACAAGATGCAGTGGGGGTGGTTTTTGAAATGTGATTTTTAACTGGATATTTACTATCTACTTTCATCCCCAATAAGAGGGGGCTTCATTTAGACTGCCTTCAAATCATTGTTCCTTAGATTAACATGTTAATAATCATGACGTTAAACGTACTACTATTACTACTACAACTATTATTGCTGAAACATAAGGTAGAAAATACATTTATTATATTTTTACTTATTAATCAAAATAAATTAATATAATCTTGATAAAAAATTGTCTCGAGATGATGATGAATGTCTACGTTCATGTGAGCATGAAACCAAAAAAGTTGTTTTACAATTATGTCCGTCCTCGTGTGCGTCCACTTATCTGTCTATCTAAAATCACGGATCTCAAACAGTTGGGTGGATTTTGTTCAAAATTGATAATTATATTTTAAAGGTATATAGCTAATGACATTCTTTTTAACTTTGCCCCTAACCTCAAATCAAGGTTAGTTTACTGACCAATTTAATTTCGAAAATTGTGTGGTACATTATATCTGCAAATAAAGGAATAACGCCATCAAAACTTACTAAGCAGGAAATAAATCTCTGAATTAACAGCCATTCTTCTTTAAGTCAACATGCTACAATATTTTGACGTGTTATTATAACGCATTCATTACATTGTAGACATATATTATAATAACTTACTTAACTAGACGAGAAAGGCAAAGATGTTGCCAGGGTTACTTGAAAACCCAAAGTTGACAATTCAGAGACGAAAGAAAATAAGATGACCCGATTCTTGATACGAGCGGATCATCAGTGTCAACAATAACTTAATTATCACACTTAACAATTGTTACAGATGTAATATCGTCTTTTACGGAGCTGCGACATGGATCCTGAGGAAAAGGGAGAATAGGCTATATATTTTTTAATATGTGGTTTAGGAAACTTAAGTCTTGTAGTATCATAGGAAAAGAAACTGGTAAAATGTTACATATGGAGCTTAACTTTTTGTATAAGACTAAGACATGGACCTTGACGAAGAAGGAGGAGAAATATTTGAGGACCCTTGCGATTTAGTGCTGGAGAAGAATAGAGAAGACAAAGGGGACAGTAAGAGTTACTAGTAAAGAAGTAATAAGAGAAGTAATTTAAAAGAGAACTATTCTGTAGGAGGTTATAAGAATAAAGGCCGATTGGATGATGAGAAGAAATGGCATATTGAACTTATGTATTATAAATAAGGTTGAAGGTGACCAGTAAGACGATGAGTGCAACTGCTTAATGACCTCAAACAAGCAAAAAATACAAAGTTTCAAGATCTAAAAAAAGAAGCAATTAATAGGGCGTATTTTAAGCCTCAATTTTAGACAAACAACGTAACTATTGAAAGAGAGAGCATCTGATAATAATAATTATCATACGTTTGACAAACGGGTTTTTTAGGTGATTGGGTGACCTGATAGTCTAGGGGTAAGGTGTCAGACTTCTATGCCTGCGGCCGGGGTTCAATCCTCGGTCTCGGCAT
>CABFOV010000815.1:78023-113458 GCA_902141375.1 Timema poppense | reverse complement strand
TCATGGTCAATTATACGTTGGCCTATCGCGGGTTGGAGCCCCTGAAAATCAATTTATTTTGCTGCCACAAAATAAAACCACATCAAATATTGTTTACAGGGAGGCTCTTACTCAATAAATTAAATGGTTTTTATTTTGAGGTTATGACCTTTTAACAATTAGTATAAGTATAAATAAATAAAATATTGAAAAATGACAAAAAAAAAATAAAAGTGAAAAATAATATACAAATAAAATATAAAAAAACAATGTAAATACAAAAAAAAAGTTTAAGAAAATATATTCTCAAAAAAAATATTAATATCTTAGTTTTTGTTTTCAATGAATGTTATTTTTTTAGAAACTCACTGTAAAACATTGTGTATTTTCTTTTATTATATTATTATGCCCGTGCGAAGCCGGGATGGGCTGCTAGTAGAATATAAAACAATAAAAAAGGCATTTTTTTTAAAAAAAGCAAGTAAATTATTTCAAGACATGAATAGTATAGAGAGTGTGTGAACTCGTCAAAGGAAGAGAGGAAGTGTTATCAGCACATGAACAAGAGGCCTCGCAGGGTGAACTAACTACTCATTGTCTTACCTTTCATTCTATTTCGTAATTTGGTGTCTAAGTGTAATAGTGCTTAGTGTGCTTAGGTGCGTAAAGCTAAGATGCAGCAAACTTTCCAAAATAGCTTCAAAATCTCCAGGTAGGCAAGGTCAATGAACAGTGGCGGCTCGTAGCTAAAATGAGTGGGAGTGCTGCATTAGAAAATTTTTAGCCTTTGTTTTCAACAACTTTATATAGTCATTTAAAAATTAAATCCATTCTTCTTGTTTTAATTTGCGCAAAAATTTCAATAATTTTCTCCTTGATCTCTGGATGACACTTGAGAAAAATTTTCTCCATTGAAAGTACTGCAAGCGCATTTAGTCCTTCTGTTAAATAAAATAACTGAAAAAAATAATGAATCCAATAGAATAGCTGGAAGCAGAATAATAATCTAATTCTACACTCTTTTACACTTTATCACATTCAAAAATATCGTACACGGGTTTTAGGTACAAAACACGCTGAGGGAAAAAAAACCTTCCTCCCACCATCACGCTAGAGTCGGCACTGCGAGAGCAACAGTGCTCTTTCTACCTGGCTGTTCCGGCCTCCTCTTCACCCCCATCCTATGTGCTAATGCGCACAACAGTCAAACACCACGTTGCTAGCACTGTGAAGAATCCAGTTCCATAAAATAATTTTTTTTATCTCTTTCATAAACTGGAGGATTGCTACTGAAGTTCTGACATTAAGCTTAAGGAATATATATTGTACTACAAAAATAAAGAAAGAATTAAAGAAAAAAAAGGACTCAATATATTAAATGTTATCGATAGTATCAAGTGGAAATAGAGGGTGCTGCAGTTCCGCAGTGCATATACACGAGCCGTCACTGTCAATGAATTATTTCTTCATGCCCACTACTCTTTACTACTCGTCCGGGCTCTCTTCATATCCATACTTATACGTTAGGAATGAGAAATTGTACCCGCATTTACGTGAAGGCAGTCTGGTAAACAATTTAAAACAATGTTTCAGTGAGCTAGGGGGATTTGGCTCTCACTAATAATGAGGAAATCCCTCGTGTTGAAAATCTCATTTATTGATCAAGTTATAACGTAGGGTGGAGTAATAAATAATTTGGTCAACTGGTAGCGCATATGCTACGTACGCTAAGGCTCCGAGTTTTATTTAAAAAATAGCTTGGAGCAGACATTTTTTTTATTTCATTAAGAAAATAAATAAATGATACAAAACAACCATTTACTCTGTCTTATAAATTATATTAATTTAGAACAAAATGGTACACTTCCTCAAAATTTGAAAGAAATTTAACACTTTTGGCTGTAGATTTAAAGATTGAAACAGAGGGGCATGTAGACGGACCTAGGTACATTCATACACACATACAGAGGGACACACAGACCTAGGGACATACAGAAACAAATACAGAAGGGACACACACACACACACACACATACAGAGGTACAAACAGACAAAGAAGCAGAAAAATATACAGACAAACCCACACAAAGGGTCAGATAAAATTGTAAGATCCCACTTTTTTGATTTCATAGGCACACAAAAAGACAATGTTCATATTTGTTTTGGAAAATTATTCAAGATTACAATACTTACTTTATATGAGAAAGTAAACTAAATAAATTACTGTCATCTTTTGGCTGCTAGGTTTCCGTATTGAGTTAATTAGTGTAAAGTCGCTAATAGTTGGTAGGAAATATGTTAGGACATAGTCCCTTCTTCCCCCTGCAGTCCTCACGATAACACCTGCTGCGAATAGACCACCACGAGTACTTTAGTAAAAAAACCCACACACACTCACACTCGTTTAGGCTTGAGCACGCCCTGAAAGCCAACTTACACGATGTAGAGTACATACCTACCCCCCTCAGTAGCGGTGGATACCGTACCGCAAAGCGCCATTACAGCACGGGTCGGTGTCGAAAGTGTTTGCTTTCTGGTAACATTAGTCGCCCGGTGCAAGGGTTTCATCATCGGAATACCATCTGAAAACAAGCTCGCAATGGATTGTGGGGGATGCGGGTGGTGGAGGATTGGTGGAGTGGGATTAGGGCGTCGAGGACTACTATGGGCACCGCATTTTGGAGAGAGTTTCACATAGAGCAGTGGAGAATCGTTAGCCGTGAAAAAAATCGGGAGGGTTTCAGTTGTGTTATTCAGGAGTTAATATGTGTGTGTTTGGGGGGTATAACCCCATCTAAAGATTCCATAGGCCCCGTATCCTTATAGTTCTTAAGTCTTGAATAGTCCTCATACCGTAAATGGATATCCCGTCTTAACAGTTCATATCTATATCCTTAATTACGTGACCATGCCAACCAATGAGAAATATGGAAAAAACGTCCATTTAACTCTTAGAAAAGAAAGATTTTCTAGGACTAAGCACAAGTATACAATATCCCAGCTGAACCATTACTAACCAAAAGTAACTACACAACATATGTTGATAAAACGTCCAGGATAGGCTACATTTGAGAGGTAGGTTAAGGTGGTAGTCAAAAAATAAAGAGAGGAAAACATAAAATTATATTAGGCTATATAAAACAGTCAATTCTTTAAAAATGTGATTCTCCAACAATAATTTGTGTAATACAGGCTATCTTCTCAATCATATAAATTAAAAATATTGTTAATTTTTATTACGGTTCCTAGTTCAAATCTTGTTCATTTAACACTATGTTTGAAAACTGTGTGGCCTTAGTGTACTTTAACAAATAATTATATTGAATTATTATTCGTTCGATTTAATTGTTTGGATATTTTTAATGTTTCAAACCTACCCACATTTTTTATATTTTTTTCTATATTTTTTTATTTTCATGTATTTTGAATTAAAAATTAACATTAGATTAATATATTTAAAAAAGTTTTCTACTTAGTATATTAGGTTAGAAAAAACTCTATAAAGAGCGACCATTATTTTAGGGAATATTTAATTCCTGCTTTGTATAATCTAGACGCAAATAATTACCACGTGCGATTCTTCCATTAGACCCATGTTAAACTTTAGTTCTATCATTTGACACCACGTAGCAACACGGTCAAGCTTAACGTGCACCAATCGGATGTCTTCAAGATTATTGAATAACTTTCCTCGCCTCCCGCACCTCCCCCTCCACCCCCCTCTTTAACTTCGCGAACAACATAACAAAAGCTATTGCTGGTCTCACTCATTATCCTTTTTGCTTGACTGGCTTACAAACTATATTAGTACTAGTCACCTAACCTTGTATAGTGTTGTCAGTATTTGTAGAGGATGAATGAGAATAATTCCCTAACGAAACGAAAATGTATCCGGCCGATGACTTCAATAGAAGTGTCAAGTATCAGTGGTGTGTTCATGGCTCCACTCCTTCACGAAAGAAAAAAAACAACTGAAGCATATATTGGTGTAAATACTAAGTACTATTAAAAGGTGTTATAATGGTATGATCTGTGGATGAGCTAGATTAATTTAAATATGTAACATTTTTATAGAATATTGCATTATTTAGAAAACGTAATTTTATTTTGAATTCAACCAGGTTGGTAGAATACAATAATATATAATTAGGTTTGCAAATTTATATAGAGAGAGTTTACTAAATATGATGGGAAGGGCCTAGTGTGAGGCCTTTTTTCCTACTTGTATCCTACTATTCAGTAATATTTTGGTTGATAAAATAGGCATTTTTTAAGCCCTTACAACCAAAATCAGTGTATAGTAGTAGTAGTTCAGTTGTACAAATATTTTTATTCTTATGAGTAATTTAAGTAATATAATAAAATAAATTTGTAGAAATTCTTTAAATCACACGTTACTGGGCTAAGCCTAAAAAGCGATGGTAAAACCAATAGTTACTATGATATTATATTGTCTTCATTTTCAAGGAATTGTTAAAGTTTTATTTTAGTTGAAATATTTATAATATACCTGCGGTATAGGGATAAGGTGTCAGACTTCTATGCTGGCGGCCGGGGTTCGATCCTTGGTCCCGGCAAAGATTTATCTGATTACCAAACCCTTCCTTCACCTCTGACAAGACGTCTTGTGAATGTGGGGAATGCCAGGCCTCCATCGTGGTTCGGATTCCACGTTAAACTGTAGGTCCATTTCATTTCACTATCACCCTACCATTACACGTTAGCGTAAGTGCGTATAGCCCGAACGGGTAGTAAGACGTGGTGCTAATAATAATAATAATAATATAATATAATATACCTCCTTACTATTGGACTGGTTATTATGGACAGGACTAATATACAGGATTTATTATACAAAATGTAAGCTATACAATGCTTGAGTGAAATTCAATCAACTCACTCTTCTATAAATTTAACATTATTGCTCAAAATATGAAAATCAGGAAAACTACTTGAATGTGTTTTTAATATATTTAAGGTTACATGTATTGGACTCTCAAGAATATGGAAAAGAAATACTTGAAGAGATTTAAAATTTTGTACTAGAGAAGAATTGAACAGATTAGATGGAAACACAGGGTGGGTACAAAACCATAATTAATAAATTACGTCTTAAGGTAATATTATGTCACCTACTATGTGTAATTAGATTCGGATCGAAGGATTATTTCCCCCATCTAAAAAGTGTGCCAAATTTTGACACAGTTAGAATGATTAAAATTTGCCACCACAGGATAGAGTACTACCTCTACCTCTTTGGTTTATAATCATATACACAATTTTCGAAAATGTATTAGGAATTAGGAAAGTTGAATGTAGAGGGAGTGTTCCTGCATTTTTATAGGGGGGAGTGGGGGTATTTAACCATTTAGGAAAAACACAGCCTCAATACATCCAACCAGGATTCGAACCCCAATCTTCTTTTCATAGGCAGTCTAGTCTATTGCGAGAGAGACACCTAGACCATTCAATTACCTAAACAGGTTTCGCTGAAGGAACTTCCTTTAGATTTGTTCAACGCAAGTGATGTCAAAAGAAAAGTTTAAAAACATATTATGTTTTAATTGTATTAGATTGTTTCATTTATTTTTTGTATGTATTATATTATAATTATTTTTATCACATCTTAGTGCCCATTTGGCTAGTACTCATATTGACATTTAGCTAACCAATTCGGTAGCCGCGTCGTCTAACGCACTAGTCTAGTTTTTTTACAAAATTGTTTTCCACTCAGCCTCCATGCAAATATGGGTGCATTTCCTCTCGATTGAGCCTTCCTAGTCCTTAACTCATTAGTGTCATTAGTAAACAATTATATAACCTGAATATGTAGTAAGACGTGGCGCTAAAATAATTAATAAACTAATTAAACTTGGCTATGGTATGTAACAAAGATGTACAATTTGGTTAAGTGTAATGTGTCATTTAGAAAGTAGAAACATCCACTTCTTTGGCTGATTGGTCCAGGGCGTCACTCTCGTGTCAGTCTGGTTTACTGATGGTGGCGAGATTGGGGTTCAAATTCCGGTCAGGTCTACGGAGAATGGGGTTTTCCCTAATAGTTTCCCAATTTCCTTCCATGCAAATGCGGATAATCTACCTCTAAAAGGCTTTCTTCCTCATACCTACCTTATTGGAGTAACAAGACGTGGTGATATATATATATACCTTATGTACAATCACAAATCATATATTTAACACATGAGTTAGTATAAATATAGTAGTAGCCCCTTGGAATCTTTGGTGCTGACTGACAGCTCACAGCTGACTTCAAACAGTCAACATTTAGGTATATACCTAAATGTTGACTGTCTGAAGTGACAGCTACTAAACACGTGTTTTTGCAGATCATATGGTTCGGCGTAGGGATACATAATATGGTCTGGTATATTTTCAAAGCCGTCAGCTGTCGCTCAGCACCATAGAAGTTATGGGACTACTGTGCTATGAAAATACCATTGGCGCGTTCATTTCGATACGCGCGCACCCTTACTTTTGTGTGGTGGGTAGTCCTTAGCAGTCCGTATCGACTAGTCCTTAGAAATTTAAAGTTGAGTCGACTTCTGCGAAGTGAGAAGTACTAAGGTATTAATTATAAGGACTCTGTAAACAGTGCAACCTGTTATTGTGGGGTCGATCTCCAACGGAGTTATACGCAGTTTACTGATACGGGGTCTGTTGTAGGGGCTTACCACAGTGCTAACGTTTCCAACTGGTAAAAACGAGTTTTAAACCATATCGAGTGGATTTAGTCTTTTTATGGGAGAGGGAGGATAATTTGGTTCTATTTCTACCCCCCTCTCTTTCCAAAAGAATACGGGTGCAATTAATCGTTAACTTTCAACTACTCTCCTTATACCTACTATATTATTTTGTTTTGATGCAATTTAATAAACTTAAGATAAACGTCTCAATTATATAGAGCAGAAAGAAGAAATCAATTCTAGGACAGACACTTAAAAGAAAGAAAGAAAAAAACAGGATCTTGTATTTATATTATAAGAAAAGTATTATTTAGATTACAATTTCCATAGGAAAGGCTTTCATCTGAAAACCAGAAAAGTAACTAGATCTACTTTCAATTAGTCATACGCCAAGTCATGTGTCCTATAGCTTTCACTTTTGACAGATATTATCAATAAATTTTAAATAATATTAGTTTTTTTTTATCACTGCGTCTTACTACCGGTTCAGGTTGTGCACATATATTATAATTATCCTAATGGAGTAAGGATGAGGATGGAAGCACTTAAGAGGTAATGTACCCACATTTGCGTGGGGAAAAGAATAGTTAGAAACAATTTGAGGAAAACCACCCTTATCAGGTCTGAACCTCGATCTCCCTGTCATCAGCATTCAACGACTTCCATTCGGCCACTGAAGTGGGTGATAATATATTTAAGTATTTTCAATGTTGGCCATGATTTTTTTTCCCTTCTAAATGGCTCTTTATATTAAAATTGGACTCTATTGGAATAAATAGTTCTCCCTCGTATTCAATTTACAGGACTGAGTTTTGATCCGTCATCGGCAGAATAAATGCAAACACAAAAGTAACCAAAAAAAATACACATGCATGTCAAGTTTGGTATGAAAGGCACCACGTGATCCGATATGATTACCATTGGTAAAGGGAGGGTAACAATCGTCCAGTATAGGTACTTGAACCCGACAAGAGTTATAGGAGAAGGAGGCGGGAGGGGGGAGGGAGGGGTTGGTTAACACTGACTCGATTATTCTTAACCTTGAAAAGGAAACAATGCACCTTTCAAATGAAGATTGTACGATTAAAAGATATTCTCGAAGAACATTAAAAATGACAACGATGGATCAGTGACAAGGAGAACGGGGTGGGGTTAGATTAAGAAAAGGGGAAAGGGGGGTCACTAATTTAAACATGTGCTTTGAGATATTCCGACTTTGGATTCTTACAGTCTTATTTTAATATAAGCCTTTGTATGGTGGTAACCGCAACTGTTTACTAGCCTAGGAGTCCCAGGTTTGATTTCCGTCTGATACTATACATATTTTTCCGGGATGCTGTCTGCAAGTTACACTTTTGCTAAATGTTATCAATACATATAATCACGGCCGTGATTTTTTATTAAATAAAAATAATTTAAAAATTACCTATAAAATGACTTAAAAATGTTCAAAAAATATGAATGAAAACTTTTAAAATACACACGACTAGATCAAACACACACTTTAGAAAATGTAAGAAGCATTGACCCAAAAATACCTTAGAAATTACCAAAATTGAACCAAAAATGACGCAAACCAATTAGATTTAATTCAAAAATGACCACAATAAAAAATTACCTATAGAATTAGGTTTAAATTATTTAAGGTTTCTTCCTACCAGAAGTCTCCTATAGTTAATGTCAGCGAAATTATTTTGAAAATCGATTTTCTTTTGATCCTTCGTAGTATGCTAATACCCATCCAATACATCATAATATTTTCACTCAAAGGAAGTGAGGATGATGAAGGTAGAGAATGGCGTTCTTAAATTAGTATTTGTGTGGCATAAAAAAAAGAGTAAAACCGTTTAAATCTATCTCAGTATACATTTAGCATGGACTCGAACCCAGACTTTAGTAAACTGCATGAGACTGACACTTTTGTCCATGTGTATCTAACGTTGATCTAATGGTTTCTAAATCCTAACAATTTTTGGACCAACATCTAGTTTCTAAGATAAAAAAATACGAAATGTTATGTTTAATTAAGATTTCTCATTAGTCACCATAATTTAGTATTTCTGTTCAAACAATTTTTATCTATAAAATACATTTGAAATAAATAGCGAAAGTTTGAGTCCTATATTTTTGGGATCCAATCTAGAATCTATCGAATCTAGAATCGAGTCCCGAATCCTTGAATCGCCAAAAATGTAGAAATCTAACATAATCAAAATATTTGAAATCAAAGGTTGAAAAAATTATTGAAGTCTTGTTATTACTGACAAACACTATTTTGTTTATCAAATCTGTTACGCGAAAAACAACAAAGTTAACCCCGTTTTGGTAAATAGATAATATCAATACAACTCTAGCCATTTTTAAAACGATTAATTACTTTTCCAATAACACAAGCCTAAGAAATTACTGCTACCACTTTCTTAAAATTAATGATTCAAGTCAAGGCCTTAATAAAATGGTATATTTTTTTATATTTTATTTTTAGATTCTAACAAATCTTGAATATATTCAATACTATAGGATTAAAGCCTCTCATATCTTTGAAATAATATATGTAAGGAATCTAACATCGAGAAGTAAGTTAGCAGGCCGCAGATTTTTATAAAATGTCATTTCTCTCTGGTTTTCTTTTTGTGTAGTGTGTATCACCGACAATATTCATGTGTATATGATCTAAAATGAGAAAATGTTTCTAGGATATGTCGAAAGACAGAACATCTAATAGAACACGAAATTCTGATCCTCAATACTACATTACTTTAATATAAGCAATCAATGAAATATATATCTATATTAATAAAATATGTTTAATGGTTTGATTACGTGTACAAACTTTTCAGATTAAAAATATGACTTACGCTATCTTGAAAAATCAAATATATTAAAGGTACAAGGGGAAAAGGGGTTAAAGTCACATAACACACATTTTCCAGTACAGCAACTTTTATATCTCATACCCCATAAAGACCCCAACAAATAATTTTATTAGTTAATTTATTTTAATATGACAAGACACATCTTTTAACCATCATCTAAAGTGCATTGATAAATATAACATGATTGTCTAACAGATACCAGCTCTAACTTAATTTTGGTTAAAGTTGGACTTTCCTCCTTTTCTCCTGTACAATATATATATATAAAGCCCTCAAATGCCTAGTTATTCTTTCCACCTCACATCTCTACTCCTACTCGGCCTCCATCCAAAAAGCATTTTTCCTTCCGGACCGAGAACTTGAAGAGTAAAGAGAGTTTGTATAGTCGTAGGTGTAGATTGTATGAGGAGAATCCCCTCCATCCCTCCTTATACATTCAATATCCCCCTGAGAACCAACCCCTAACACTAATGAGGTATGGAAAGGAGGGGGGGGGGATGGTACTTGACACAGAACCCCGGACTTCTCTGGCTAATTGGGACGCCATGATGGAGACTCATATCACTACTAGCTTACAGGAGAAGAGGGAAAAGAGAGGGGGTGGGTTATAGCAACTTTTTTTTTTGTTCCTAAGAGGTCTCCGTTGCCCTCTCTCTTTTATATCCCTTTTTCTCTTTGTGTTCTTTCCAGAAATAACACAAATAACATGCTTTTGTGAGTTTTCATAGGTATTTTAATATATTTGATGGTACCTAGTTAGAATATAAGATTGAATGAAGATAAAAATTGAAAGTGAATATTTAAGAATTAAAAAAAACTCTTTGGAGTGTGAAAAAATAACTAGATATGTGAACGTTATTCCCAAAAAAAACTTAGAAGGATATTTTTCCCCAAAGTTTTACTTGTGAAAGTCTTACAAACTATAATTATACAATACAAGCCATTAAACTTAAATTGTAGAATAGAATATGACCTTCACGATTCTAGGTACTCTCAATTTACTCCAAAAGGAATTACCTCTATGGCCAACGAACGCTACGGAGCCATCTTTATAATCTAAATTAAGGTGAATCAAAATTTTTTTCATCTCAAGGACCAAATATTGCTATCAGTTTGCACCAAGAACCGAAAATATTTTTAGAAATTCCATCAACTTAATGTAGACCTACAAACACCACCTAAACAATTATTTTCAATGCGTATGTATAAATTGTATTTTTGGTTAGTAGAATATTTCTAATTTTATTTCCAAAAATAAGTTCACTCCCCAAAAATATATCAGGAAATATCTACATACACACACACACACACACACACACACACACACACACACACACTCTCTCTCTCTTTCATAAAAAAAACTCAACAGTACAAATATATATATTTATACATTAATCATATAAATTCATAATAAAACCAAACCATTACCATTTAAATAAAATAATATGTTGTTTATTTTAATAATCAGTTATTTCACATATGCTACTGATGGTTTCCCTTTGATATTCCGCTTGGCTACTGTGAGGGCCACATTTTCAGTGAGCACGGGCCACTAGTTGGACAACACTGATCTATATCATAGAAGAGACAAACAAAGTAAGTTTGCTATTTTACCATAGATTAAGGATATACCTTGATTTTTTTGTAAGGCCTTATTTCTTTCTTTTCTATTTTTTTTTACGAAATAAGACCTTTAAGAACGGACTTCCTACTACATTTCAGGCATGGCTTTTATTCTACCAAAATACTACTAAAACTTAAGATTTTTGTACGAAATAAGACCATAAGTAACGGACTGTAATAAGCAAGGAACCGGAATTCGATTACCAAAATACGAGTACAACCAAAAAATAAACTGAGAATTCTAAAAAAAAAATACTTCAAATTTTAAAATTTGACTTAAACATATGAACGCAAGCTCGTAATAAATGCACACGATTAAATCAAACAAGCACCTTACTAAATGTAAAAATTTAATGAATAACCTCTTACAACTAAACTCTTGCATTCAGCTGGATATGAGATTAATCTACAAATATCTGCTTAAGATATAATAGCTGCCCCGTACCTCACCCCCCAACGCAACCCGCTTTAGCCTAATTGCAGTATCACCAGGAATGTATCTTACAGCCATACAGGCAAAGAGGTTACAATTTCATGGTCTACATTATCTTCTCATTCCAACAACTGCGATACAAATTTCATGGCCAACTTTATCTTCTCATTCCGACAACTGCGATACAAATTTCATTGCCAACTTTATCTTCTCATTTAAACAAATGCGATACAAATTTCATGGCCAACTTTATCTTCTCATTCCGACAACTGTGATACAAATTTCATGGCCAACTTTATCTTCTCATTCCGACAACATGATATCAGATTCATGGAATACATTATCTCATCATTTAGACAACTGTGATACAAATTTCATGGCCAACATTATCTTATCATTTCGGCAACTGGGATTGAAAAGTTCTTGGCCTACATTATCTTCTCATTCCGACAACTGTGTGTTGAAAAATTATTTTTGAATATTTATACATTTATAAAATATGATATTTTAAATTAAAATTAATCAAAATGAATGCCTTAAAATGTCTTCAAAAATTAATAAAAATTACTATAAAATTCACAAACCAAGAAACTTAACATCACATTCCAAAAATTGTCCTATAAAATATACATTTCTACAGCCAAACGATCATGAACAGAGTTTATGTACTCATTCGCAATGTAGGCCTATCTCATGAAAAAAAAGTTGTTATCCCTCATTTGCGGCTTCGGGGGTAGCTGTTTGATGTCTCGGCGATGTTTCATCTCTGGGTGACGTTGTGTTCAGACCACGTGCGGGTAGGGGTAAGAAAAAGGTCGGTTAGAGTGTTCCAGCAACGTTAGTCAAGGTGGGACAGAAGGATGTCCCTTCAACGTGAGTTTAAACGGAACATGAAGAAGTCCCGGCAACGTGAGTTGTGGTGGAGATGTTGGGTGACGGTCCCGGTAACGTGAGTCACGGTGGGAGGTACTGTAATGATCCCAGCAACGTTAGTCATGGTGAGAGGTAGGGGTACGAAGGAACGAGGGAGGGTTAAGACAATATTGCTCCTCCATAACATAAGACAATTTATTAGCTATTTCAAACCAATGGCCTTCCCGGGTTGGGTAGCCACTCTCCGACTGCCTCTGAGCGATGAACCACCGTGTTAAATACCCTCCACTGCTGCCTGGCCTTGTCCAATGGAAGAAAATGCGAGTTCTCATTGGCGCGTGAGAACGTGATAGACAGTGGCCACCAAGCGAGCCAATATAAGAGGAGTTCATGCAGTCGTAGTCGCATATAAGCATGCTCTGATGCACCCTGAATGGGAGCATAAGAGCAAATTAAAACACGTACCGACAAATTGGTCACACCATGTGGTTTCGTATACTAAGACAAACGGATTGTCACATTTCGCGAAGGTTCTGAAACAAAGACAAAACATTTTATTAATATTAGTTGGGGGGAAGTATATTGGGAGACCAAGTAAGGGTTTTTAGAGTTACGTTCGGAGACACTGCTTTATGGGAGGTGGGGCTGGTTGAGAGACTCCTCAATTATCCAAGCAGGGTTTTGGACATCAGTGTCACCCTCCAGGGTCGATTACGTAATTCCCAAGCCCTTGGATAAGAGGATTGGTGGCCAAAGGATGTTTGTCGTCGGACTGCGCCAGCTTTCAGAAGTTGCCCTTGATGGTAGGCATCTCCAGGATGCAGAGTCAAATTCCGAACGTACCCGGGCTCATTCACAATGATCCTCAGACACCTGCTCTGGAATTACTGAATCCTACCCATATACATGTACACCAGGTGGCCCCAATCAGGACAAGCATAGTCGAGGATAGGCCTGAGAAACTGCTTGTACAGAATCAGACCGTTCCTTGTAGACAGGGAAATACGCCTGTTAAGCAGTGGGCCTATGATTCCCAGCCTTTGCCTCGCCTTGTAAAGACTATCGGTGCAGAGTAGTCGCCAGGTCAGTTTGGTGTTTGGCGTAAGTCTCAGGTACTTAGCACTGTTCGCCCATCTGGTCTACTCTCCGAACAGCCAGAGTGAGGCTGGTCTGTATAACTCTCTTTTTCATGTGAAGATCACTGCGCTGCTGTTCTACACGTTAATTCTTGTCCTCCATGTGGTCATCCAACCCTACAAATGCGTCTGGAGTCACCTATCCACCAGCTGCCCTGGCCAAGACTCCTCTACTAGAGTCATGTCGTCCGCATACAGTGCCAACTTGGTATCTGAGGATTTAGGAATATCGTTCACTTACAGACTGAAGAGTACCGCACCCAAGAGGGAACCCTGTGACACTCCAGCCCAGATGCTTCTGACTTGGGAAGTGACATTCCCAAAGGTAGTGGAGAAGGTGCGTTGGGATAGATAAGATTGTACAACATTAACTAGATAAAAGAGGTGGGTTCAAGAACAGGAATTTGAAAAGGAGACCTTCATGCCAAACGTAGTTGAAGGCCTTAGGCACGTCGAGAAAGACAGCACCAGTCAGCCTGTTGATCTTGAAGTTCCTCGTGACCTGTTCCACGAGCCATACGAGCTGGTGAGACGTATCGTGTCCTGCCTGAAAGCCAAACTGCTCATCTACTAAGATGCTAGGCTCATGAACATATCGGGTCAGTCTTGCCAGTAGAAGTCTCTCAAACAACTTTCCCAAACATTCAAGCAAGCTTATTGGTTGGTAAGACGAAGCTAGGGCCATGTCCTTACCCGACTTATGAAAGCATAGGATATTGGTGTGCTTCTAGAGCTCAGGGAATTGATTCAGGAGCAGGGCGGTGTTGAATAACTGCGCCTCCAAGAACAGATTTATGAGGACAGCGTTATTAATACCGTCACGTCTGGGGGCCTTGTTTAGTCTTAGAGCAGCTAACTCCTGCAACATTTCTGTCGCCTCAGTGAATTCATGTTCATCCAATGGTCTGTAGGAGACCACACCGATAAACTGAGTCATGTGCGCAATGTGCACCGTGTCTTAGGGGTCGTCAGTCGGTACAAATTGTCCCTTTAAGTGCTGAGCGAGAGCATCGGTCTTCTTATTGGAGTTTGCCACCCCGCTACGACCTACAATAGGTGGCCTTGGTGTGGGGACCCACTTCAAGTTCCTCGTCATGTGCCACAGGGACCTGTCCTGTACACACAGGCTCTCAATCTTGTCCTCCTAGACACTGTTCCGGTATTCTTGGACCATCTCACGAACCACATGGACTTTGCGCCTCCAGTTGGCCTTGTTTGCTGGGTCCCTCGAAATTTTCCAAGCCTTCCTCAGCCGATTTTTCTCCCGGACGTGCCTGAGGATAAAATCGGGCAAAGAAACCTGTGGCGTCCTCTTGGGACGGTGCATCGTCATCGAAGCTTCAAGTGACCCTTTGATGGTGGAAGACCGCACCGCGATCGATTTCTGCTGCTGTTAGAAATGTAGGGGTGGGTCCCAACCTCTCTCTCAACACATTCGTGAACCTGTGCCAGTCAGTGCGCTTAAGGTCTGGTCTTTTGGGCGGGGGGAGGGGGCGTTTATGAAGGATACTGCGTGTCCCAGGTTCACAATAACGGGATTGTGAACTGAGTCTAGCTCAGCTAGAGACGTCAGCACTAACCGTCTTCTGATCTCTCTGGAGACCAAGAAGTTTAGGACGTCCAGGAAACCACGGGGATTGTCACGGAAGTGGGTGGGGGTGGGAGGGTCGGAAGCCACCAAGCCGTGTAAATCTATGACATCGTGGAGCAATCCGCTACGAGCGCACATAATCCTGGAGCCCCATGAAGGGCGCTTAGCGTTGAAGTCACAACCGATTAAAACAGTCGTGTTACCTCGAAGCAGCACCTCCATGTCAGCTATCGTAGCAGTGTCGAACCGGTGGAGTTTTCATTGACGCTGAGCACAGTGGGGAACTAGTCACGGATGGCTCAGAGAACCTAAAGTGTGGATCGGCCCAGGCAGTAGAGAGGGTGGTTGGCACGGCCAGTGCAAGTGCGGAGAAAGGCGCAAGTGCTGAACCATGAAGCACAAAAATTTAAATAAAAATCCGTGTCCTGATCATAATCCTCACGGAACTAGGATAGTACTTTTTCTGTTCATTTAAAAAGTTTCTCATCAAATGCTAATATATCCATTACCAATATAAAAAATGATGAGATCACTGTGTGTGTAAAATTATACCACACGTGTATGCTGAAGCCACATATTATCTATTTTGGCAAAAAAAAAAAAATTATACAAACTGTATAAAACCCTCTAGTAATCATTATCTTTATATTCACCTTAAGATATTGATGTCAAGATTGAGTTGGATTTTTTTTGCAGTTTTTATAGCAAAACATTATTTTGGTCAAAATAAATAAAATATTTCTCCAGTTTAAAGTTTAATTGTCTTCACTTAGTGATATCAACATATGTTGGATATCAATTTAGCAGCATTAGATGAGAAACCTTTTAAATGAAGAGAAAAATTTATCATTAAATTCCAGGACATCCATGACAGATATCACCATGTTAAATAAATTAAACCGTGTGTTTCTACTGGAAAATTATTTTAAATATTTTAGCCAATAACAGTTTTGCTATGAAAACTTCAAAAATACTACCCATTTCTGGCATCCCCTACACTCCCATCTTAAACAACTTGGTAATAACTTTACGTCCAACTTTATTTAAATAGGTCTTGAGAGTATTAACATAAGTAAAACGTAACATTAATTATTTCTTGCCAACTATTTTTTCTAATATTCAGCTTAAAGTGAAAAGTCCCTTTCAATTTGAGCGTTTCGCATTCAGTCTTCTGTTCCGAAGCTCTCGCCACCCCTTCGCAGGACGCACGTATTCATCAATAATGAACCAGACTCCAGGGTTTCCGGGAGCTATGAAAGAGAAACGGTGGGTGAAGATGGGATGGGAGAGGCGTAAAGGGAGGCTGTAAATCTTGATTCAAGAGCTGCTGCTGTGTTTTGAATACACGTGTGAATGTGTCCGTGTGTGTGTATGTGTTTGTGTGTGTGCCGTACAGTCTTTACTCTCCGTGCGTGGGGGGACACTTGAAAACTGTGCGCCCAAGGAAAAACGTACTTCTCCTGGGTAAAGACCTTTCTGTCTCATTGATAGCAAAGATGTCAATTGGAGAGTACTAGTGGTGGGGGTAAAACGACATATATACTGACAGATCTTGGTAAGATAAGACTCACCTATCTACCCAAAGGATAAAACCTGACTTACGTTGGTAATACATCTGGAACCAGACGTCTTAAGAGCCCTTCTAACACCACGGATAGCACATATCTTTGGAATCTTGAGCCAGACGTGTTAAGAGCCCGTCTAACACCACGGATAACACATATCTTTGGAAGCTCAAACCAGATGTCTTAAGAGCCCGTCTAACACCATGGATAACACATATCTTTGGAATCTCGAGCCAGACTTCTTATTATTCATTTCATCCCACGGACTGCGCCTGACTTTGGTAGGTAATGCCACTCAAATCAGACGTCAGTCACAAAGTGATTCATTTTTCTGTATCATATAAGTATAACTTTATTTTTATCATATTTTCAAAAATACATCAAACTAAAAAAAAAGTTATTTTAAAAAACCATCAAATTGATCCAGATATCACTGTTGTTATGCTAATAATGCAAACCGAAACATAATTGTATGTGCTTTATTGTTATATAATCTAGAGTATTAATGTATCTAATTTCATGATTAGAATATCAATTTTTAGTTGCGTTCAAACATTATTAGGGTTTCCAGATTCTTTATCCGGGTGTGCGTTACACACAATCTTTCATTACTCAGTACTCAAATGTCAAGCAAGATCCCATCAGAAATCCAGAACAAACCATTCCTCATTTCGTGCATCGTATCAAATATTTATACTGCACTTCCCAGTTGCCATTGCTCGTAGAGGAGGGGGGGATTCCCAGAGTTGTCCCGGCCTCACTCTGTGGGGAAATCTAAGGGGAAAGAACCCGATCCTTGACGTGTCACTTCAAACAGTGGCATGACCTGGATGAGTTCTACAGGAGGATGTAGTTTATACCAGCCATATACAATTCGTTTGTCCCAGAATAAGAAACTATTGAAATGAGATCAAACAGAATCTCAGGAGACCTAAGTTAGGTTCCAGGCTGTGCCAAGATAGTCATGTATTTGTATGAGAGATATTTCATATGGCTCTAAAGTTTCCCATTCTTAGGTCAATTCATAAATTAGTACCGTTTTCGGGTGACCTGGTGGTCTAGGGGTAAGGTGTCAGACTTCTATGCTGGCGGCCGGGGTTCAATCCTCGGTCCCGGCACAGNTCGGTCCCAACACAGATTTATCTGATCACCAAACCCTTTATTCACCTCTGGCAAGACATCATGTGAATGTGGGGAATGCCAGGCCTCCACCGTGGTTCGGATTCCACGTTAAACTGTAGGTCCTCCATTTCATCTCACAATCACCCTACCATTACACATTAGCGTAAGTGCGTATAACCCGAATGGGTAGTAAGACGCGGTGCTAATAATAATAATAATAATATTACCGTTTTCCCCAAACTATTGTTGTCTTTCTGTGATATTTAGATAAAATCGATTTAACAAAATTATCACTTTTCATTATTTTAACTTTTTCGTGAGCCCTTGAAAGTATTATGGACATTAAAAAATATATATATTTTTTTAGATTTAATGCCCATCTGAAGCTTATTTATTTATTTTTTTTGCAATGTTGTCTGGTTGTGTGTCAATTTGTAGAGTCTAGAGCTGAAACAATTTTACCCTATGGGCTAAAACTTGGTTTCTAGCGATTTCAATAGGTTCCTCTAGGGAATCTTTGTAACTAAACAACTGACCTTAAAATTAAGGTTAGTTTACTTAAGGGCAAAAGGAAAAAAAAAAGTTATCAAAGTATTACTGAACGATTTTGATTAAAAGTCGTATCCAGACCTTAACATTTCAAGCAAAATGGCGATTCTCATTTACCCATGGAAATATACTTTTGAGAGAATTTCACAAGGGCAGAAACTTTCTATTTGGATTTGAAATATAGTTTTATACTAACATTAGTTTCCAGGCTTTAATTAAATAGATTTTTAATAGAACTATTTTAAATGATAAACTGATGCCTCTTATAAAATGTTACAGAAATATTGAGATATTATTTTATGTATTATCTTTGGTAGAATGCTATGCTATATTTTACATCTTGTTTCTGCAACATTTTCTATATATATTTTTAAATATTTTACGAACTTTAAACAAATGTCTCGAGTAAATGATCAAGAAAAACTCTGAAGGGCGCATTAAGCCTAAAATTTATTTTACGTTCAACAATATTATATTATTATTTTACTATTCAGGTTGTCCATAGATTATGCGATGCAATAGTTCTTAGTAATTTTTTTATCAAAGGATATGTTTGGTTTTCTTTAGTATTATTATTATTATTATTATTATTATTAGCACCGCGTCTTACTACCCGTTCGGGTTATACGAACTTACGCTAATGTGTAATGGTAGGTTGATTGTGAGATGAAATGGAGGACCTACAGTTTAACGTGGAATCCGAACCACGGTGGAGGCCTGGCATTCCCCACATTCACAAGATGTCTTGTCAGAGGTGAAGGAAGGGTTTGGTAGTCAGATAAATCTGTGCCGAGACCGAGGATTTCTTTAGTATTGACCGAACTGTGATAGTCACCAGCTTTTCAGTGACCACATGAACTTAAGCGTCACTCGTGTTAGATTAGTTATATTATGACCGATATATTGTGGTTCAAATCCTGGTCAAATGTAATTAAGGCGGTTTTCAAATATGGTTTTCCGCTTTCCCTCTACGCAAATTCCTACACGCTTCTTCTAAATTAAACCTTCTTCAGACCTAACTCACTAACGTAGATAGTACATATCCATAAAATCTGAAAAAAAAGTTATAAGACGCGATTCTAAAAAAATCTATGGTAGTCTTCTCAACTAAAACCAACATTTCTTGAGTTTTATTATTAATTACAGCAAAATATTTCTAAGATAGCTCCTAAATATAGCGAGTTTTTTCAGGTTGATTATGAGGCGAGCTATAAATTGATGCTCTAGTTTTTGTTTGTGTAATTCTTTAGGTGTTGATACCATTTATCAAAAGTAACCGTTTCAGCTCACAAGACTTGAAGTATGAATATATTAAAACAGTCTTAATACATTTAGTAGCTTGTCAATAAAGTTTCCGACTCTTTAAATGGAATTCTCTTAAGGCTTCAACTCTCACAACCATATCAAATATACGAGCCGACGCGCTATTAATCTATATATTCATCCGTCAAATAGATAACATCCCATATTGTGGAGAGACATAAAAACCCAAAAATGAGAGTTTTAATAATATTCCCTTTCTCGAAAACCCCAAAACATATAGAAGGTTGGTAATTTCTTATTTGATTTTACCCACCTCGGTGGCTTAGTTGGCTAACGCGCTTGTCGTGTTGAGCTCGACTGCTGGGAACGGGGAGATCAAGGTTCGAATCTCGGTTGGGTGAACTGGGGTGGTTTTCCCTAAATGGTTTTCCACTCTCCCTCCACGCAAATGCGGGTTCACTCCCTCTATTTCAACCTTCCAAATTCCTAGTTCATTAGAGTAATTAGTACTTAAAGCGTATAACCCGAACGGGTAGTAAGACGCGGTGCTAAATATTATTATTATAATTTGATTTTCTCTTACCTTGCCAACTTGTTTGTAAACTCTTTTGTCACCAATTATGCAAGCACGGAAACGCGGAGATTTAAATGCCCTTCCCCCTTTTCTAATAAAACGAATCCCCCTTCTTACCCTTTCTCCAAATTCCCAACACCATTATTTCCAAAAACCAGGTTATCGGGGAAGAAACCCTTTTAATAGGTCACCTGCTTATATCAGGGAGACATGCTATTGCTATATATTATTATTATTAGCACCACGTCTTACTACCCGTTCGGGTTATACGCAATTACGCAAATGTGTAATGGTAGGGTGATTGTGAGATGAAATGGAGGACCAACAGTTTAACGTGGAATCCGAACCACGGTGGAGGCCTGGCATTCCTCACATTCACAAGATATATTGTCAGAGGTGAAGGAAGGGTTAGGTAATCAGATAAATCTTTGCCGGGACCGAGGATTGAACCCCGGCCACCAGCACAGAAGTCTGACACCTTACCCCTAGACCGCCAGGTCACCTAATGCTATATAGATTCATACTGTTTCTCGACAGCAGAGTATAAATATTATGGTCCAGGGGTCGTATCCAGCCCGCTTGTCGACGATAATTTAATATTACTATCTGACCTGTTATACTCACCCAGGGCCTGTCACCAATCACCACAAATGCCAGCTCTCACAGAGAAATAAATTTTCCCTGTCAGCGTATATCTATAGTTTGATATGTCCTGCATATCATTGGAAATACTCCACAAGTTTATTGAGTTCAGATATCCAGCCAATATTTCTACAACTTGTCAGATAAAAGTAGTGTCAAATTTGGCAATAAATTGTCTTATATTTTCAATACAAACAATTTTCATAATTTTCTTCTGTGGTAGTTGTAGCTGAGTTATCAAAGTGTACATGTTTTGAATAAATTTGTTCGAAAAAGTGTTGTTTTAAATGTTCGATTGAGCAAACTAGTTTCTCAATATTTATCTTACGTGGCAAATTTCACTTCTCATTTGCCACATATGTGGCTACATTGTAGAATATGTTGCCCTCCTCTGTGTTATAACATACAAAAATATAATACAGTGAAGCATTGATAAATAGAACTAATTGGGAATCGAAACATTCCGGATTATAGATTTGTCCAGATTTTTGAAAATACGTTATTTATACAAAAATAAAGTCTAGTCGGGATACATAGAAACATTTTTACTTTATATAAACAACGAACTTACTTTTTCTGTTGTTGATAAACATCATAAATTCTGAAGAAATATAATAAGGTAAAAATCTAACAACGAAAAATATATAAGTTTTTATAGATAATACTCTCACCTAGTTTCACAGCCCGATCGGGTAGTAAGAATTAATACTAATACTTATAATGTGTTATGAATGAGAAACGTTGAATTTATAAGAGGTGTTCACGCCTTTCATAAAAATATTTATTAAAACCAACCACAATATATCCAACTTAGATTTGAACCCTACCCCTCATTGGCAGTCTAATATTTTGCAAGGATAACGTTTTAGACCAGTTTAAAAACGAAGTTGCCGATAGCTAATATTAATAATTATAAAATAATACAAATTGTATTAAATTGACATCAATAAAATGTATTTTTATTTTATAAACTGTCCTTCTTATAAGAATCTTACTATTATATTCAGGGACGCACGCAAGAGTCAAATGCTTTTATTCACGTACAAATGATACGATCTTAGTACTTTGTAGGGTTTTCCATTGTCTTTTATTTATTTATTTTAGTTCCCTCTGTATGACGTCATGAAGCTCTTTTTCATTTATTATCTCTTAGTTAAGAGGTTTGTACAGAAGCTTGGCGAGTCCAAGACAAGAATCTCTGAAAAGCATCCAATGAATAAAACAGAAGAAGGTAACAGAAGAAAGCCGACTCTTGGAAATGTATTTTAAGTAGTGTTAGTAATATAAGAATAATTCTTGAACTAAGTCTTGAATTTAACATGTTAGTATATTTTCCCTAACAAAACTTTCTAATATAACTGTTAGATTAAAATTTTACCTACTTTTTAATATATAAATTTTAGTTTTTCAAAAATAGTTCATCATTGAACGAATCATAAATAAATTTTCTGCAAAAAACAAGTATACAATGTTATTGATCATGTTTTTTTTTAAATTTATTTAGCACCATGTCTTACTACCCATTCTGGTTGTACTCTTAAGTACTAATTACGCTGATAGGTTAGGAATGGAGAAGGTTGAATTTAGAGGAAATTAACCCACATTTGCGTGGAAGGAGAGTGGAGAACCATTTAAGAAAAAACACCCTGAGCTCACTCGGCCAAGATTCTAACCTCGATCTCCCAGTCCTCGGCAGTTTAGCTCAACACGATATAACTAAATACATATATATGTATACATAAGTACATATATTTATGAATATATATGTACATATCCGCAGTTATACATAAATTGTATATATTATCACCGTCTCTTACTACCTGTTCGGGCTATACGCATATATTTACGCTTTTGAGCTAGTTGGATTTAGATTAAGTATTTCCACATTTGCGTGGAGGGAGAGTGGGAAAACCATTTAGTAAACCTCTCAGTTCACCCAACTGGGATTCTAACCTTGACCACCCTGTCATTGGCAGTCTAGCCTATTGTGAAAGTGATGCCTTAGACCATTTGACCACCGAAGCAGGTGCCCAGATATTATATTTTAACAACATGGATAGTACTATTTTCATTAAATTGTCATTAATAAGTCTTAAGGGAACTACACTTGGATTAAAATAACCTTGAGATGTGATCATTTAACATCTAAATTTAAAGTTTCAAATGATTCCAACTAACCGTTTGGCTTTATATCCTGTTTAGCTTTATATCCCGTTTGGCTTTATATCCCTTGACAGTAAAAAAACGCTGCTTTGCCAAACATGAAAACAAATCAAAACTATTTACAAAATTCTAACTATAGAGTTAATGAAATGACGTTTATAAGTTTAAAATATTTAGTGACTTATTATTATAATTTAAGACATAACTCTATAATTAAAATTACAAGAAATCAAAATATAATAATAGAGTAGCCCGGGATAAAAACACAACATCAATCTGACAAATATTTGGGACTAGTTTCTTCTAAAGGCTTATAGATATAATCCTGGACTAAAGAGAGAGAGAGTGAGAGAAGTTTAATTTTCTATAAAGTAAAGTGAGTATCAATAGAGATAGTTTAAGGGAAATATAATAGTTTATTCATTCAAGAGTGATCTATGTCACTTTTATTTTCAAACCAAAACCATAAATAAACAGATGGTGTTATATTTCTAATTGTCTAGTAGAGATTTGAGGGAAGCTTGAGTCTAGTAGTTTCATAGCAGAAGAAGAACTGTTAGTTACGGAGTCGAGACATGGACTCTAAGGAGAAAGAAGAATAAATATTTGTAAATCCTTTAGAAGTAGTGCCGGAGAGGAATATTTAAATTATTATTTGATTTATTTATTTAACGTGGACTTTCTGAACTGACTGATTTTATAAGCACACGAGAGTTTATACAGGTGAGAGCGATTTGTTTGACCAAATTTGCAGTTAAAGGTGATTTCACATACCTTCCTAGGTTATTTTATATGCCACAATCAACGTGGGACTGACAGATTTAAATACCCACCAAAGGAAATTGTGCTACGGATCTACATTTCACAAAAACAAATCCATCCACTCCAGCTGGAGTTTGAACCCACGATAATTGTGTCCTGAGGCGAGCATTTTAACTCCAAAACCATCGATATATATTGGAGGAGAGGTGACCTGACAGTCTAAGGGTAAGGTGTCGTACCTCTGTGCTGGGGTTCAATCCTCGGTCCCGGCACAGATTTATCTGATTGCCAAACCCTTCCTTCACCTCTGACAAGACATCTTGTGAATGTGGGGAATGCCAAGCCTCCACCGTGGTTTGGATTCCACGTTAAACTGTAGGTCCTCCATTTAATCTCACAATCACCTTACCATTACACATTAGCGTAAGTGCGTATAACCCGAGCGGAAAGTAAGGCGTGGTGTTAATAATACATAATAATAATAATATAAAATAAAAAAAAATTTACACCAAAATAGTATATTATATATAAAATTTAAACGATTAATAACTATATGATTTTGTATAAATTATCTATTATCTCATACACCTTTTCAATTAATTGTTTTCTACATAATATATTATTGAATAATGTTTTATTCATGTGTTACTGTACATGTAACGGGCGATATGCATCATTAATAGGTTAAAGCACACACGATAAGAGTAAATATTATTATAACATACTACTGAAACAAAGTGTAATAATATTGTAACATCAAAAATAAAATAAAATTATCTAAATTATGTTTAGTCGAGGGCAACGATATAAGCGGAATAAATTTCAGCTAATTTATTTTGAACGTTTTGTTGAGCTACCCAAATCCATTAGAGCTATTTCACACTAGTTTGTTGCCCGCTTTGTTAAAAATATAAAACACGCAATGTCATGCTCCATGTTCTAGTTTTTCAACCCAAAAAAACCATTAAATACACATTAACAATCAAGTGTGAGAGTGTAAAATATACACGATGTACCAATAGGAGGAATTTAAAGTACGATTACATGGTATTATGATGTAGCACTTTATTTATCAGGAGCGTAGTGTCAGGGTAGACTATAGGATTGATTATTATTACTATTGTATTATTATTTGGTGGTCGGTGTTTTAACAGTGGTTTTACTGTCAAAATTAATTACTTCAACATTTACCATCAGAATATTCCTTTTTTTTTATATCCTGAAACTTCATAGTCTTTCCTTGTTTGATGTCATCCATCAGTTGTATTCGTGGTATTCCTTGTCGCCTTGTTAAAACTTCCCTGCCTTATATGTCGTCACTATATAAGACATTTCTTCTCATAAAGTGACCTTTCCAGTTGGTATTTCTTCGTAGTATCTTCTGCAGAATAGTTTGCTTTTATTTGAATCTTCTTAGAACGTCTTCATTAGTCACAATACATATATAAACTTTATTCTTTCTACTCTCCTCCAGTATTATTATTATTATTATTATTATTATTATTATTATTATTATTATTAGCACCGCGTCTTACTACCCGTTCGGGTTATACGCACTTACGCTAATGTGTAATGGTAGGATGATTGTGATATGAAATGAAGGACCTACAGTTTAACGTGGAATCCGAACCACGGTGGAGGCCTGAAATTACACACATTCACAAGATGTCTTGTCAGAGAGGTGAAGGAAGGGTTTGGTAATCAGATAAATCTGTGCTGGGATCGAGGATTGAACCTGGCACCCCTAGCACAGAAGTATGACACCGTACCCCTAGACCACCAGGTCACCATCTTTATATTTTTTATAAAGTATTTTATTACTTATGAACAGTATTATAACAGTGTGTTGATCATTTATCAGATAGATTACGTACAAAACCATTAAATTAAAATGAAATATGTTATTACCTTTTGCTAACTAGGACTTATATCTATGGTACACAAGCATTTAATAAATATCGACACCAAGGTTAAAATATTTTACTTTACTATATTTGTAGCCAAATTCAATTTAAAAAAAAAAAAATATTAACACTAAAACATTATTCCGAGCATGAACTCTTCATATCCTTAAAATAATTATATACGAGCATGGTTAATAAATATAAAATGTACTTGCATTTGCATTTGTGAATGAAGGGTGGTAAGCCGTTCAATATTGGGCACCCTTATTACACTTGGCTGGTATTTGAACCAAAACTTTCCATGGTAGGCAAACTAGACTAGGTGAGCTTGAAATTTCGGTCGCCGTCCAAGAAGTCACGCTTACAATGGACTGGATTAATGGTGAAGAACAGTTCTGGGTTTAGAATCTTGTTTGAATGTATTAGAAAGGGATTTATTCGTATGATGTATCTGTGTGGTTTTATCATCATTCCTCCACGCAAAGGTTGATGCAATACTGCTAAATTTTCCGCCTGTTTCTATTTAAGTTAAGTATTAAAATCAGCATTATATTTTCGTAAGTTATTTAAACAAATACATTTTTACTGGTTAACTCAATCATATTGTATGTAAATACACTCACGTATAATATCTTGTACTGATTGGCTACTTAACAACAAAAAAAGCTCTCAGCCAATTTGTACACATTTTAAATGAATCATATTACAAGTTACCAACTGAACGAACTAAAGAGCTTCAACAAAATGAAACGTCACCTGCTCCGATATAATATATAGCTGTGTAATTCGTCTTGAAAAGAAATATTTTACACCACATAAAAAAAAAGTTCCAGTGGCAATGTAGCTGGAAGAAAGACAAACCATTTTACACGCTGCGAAAGAAAAAAAAAAGAAGGGGAAAAAACACATTTTCTTGTAACAATGAAAATCTTTTTACAATCAAATTCCTTGAATATTAGATACAAAAGAAAATAGGTTGGTCCTACTATTAAGAAGCATCCATGTTTAGTAAGATTTCTCTCCCCAGATATTTTCTTTATTTTTGATACATTTCGTTGTAAAATAAAAGTATCTTGTATAAAAGTTTAGTTCTGTTAAAATCTTCAAGGCAGTACTGTGGGTTGCTACACAATGAAAAATCATGTTTTCGTAGAAGATGGTACAATAGGATCAAGTGATTTGAAATTTTTGGTCCTATTAATGGCTATTTAATCCCCCCTCCCATTTTTGAATAGAGAAATGATTACACCAAAAGCCTTCTTTTTTAAAAGTACCCCTTAGTAATATTTTTAATGGATAATGATATTTTATCCGTCGAAACCAAATATATGCTATGGAAGAATCTTTTAAAATCAGTATTTGTCAAATATTAGGATTCAGGAAATTGGAAATTAAATTTTACAGTAGACACTTGATTGAATTTTACTCAATAAGCAAAAAAATAGCTAATCCAAATAAATTCCTGATTTAAATAGGCCCCAACATTTCTAGACTTAAAATAAAATTTAAAATGTAAATTTAAAATTATTTATCTTCTTTTAAAAAATATACAACATATTAAGGAAGGTATGTAGACGATACGAGAAAAATATTACAATTTTTTAATCAAATTTTTTTTTGCTTTAAAGAAGTCAAATATGTTTCCAGTAGAAACGTAGAGTTTAATTTTCTTCATATGCTGATATCAACAATACCTAATTAACTCAACTTAACCTAACATAACTTAATTATGTTTAAATATATTTCAAGAGTGTCCAAAAAATGAATGATAACTTTTCCTATTCATTTAAAATGTTTCTCATCTTATGCTGCCATACTCAGGACAGATAGTCAAGAACTGATAATATTATCATGTGAAGAAAGATAACTCTGTATTTCTAACTGAGCAATATTTTATTTATTTTTCCCCCAAAAAAAAATGTTATGCTTTAAAAATGCCTTTCTTCATGTTCCCTACATCCCTAACTTTATATCTTCAGTTGCCATCAATAAATTTTAGTATAAAATTGTCTAAGCAAAATTTATCTCTTTGCCAGAGTAGAGTAACAGAAGAAAATATATAAAAAGTTTGGTAATGAGTTTGTATCTTCTATTTTATTCCCTTCTCCTTATTTTATATACTACTTTTACTCTATGTTGACGACAAGTTTCGGTGATTTTCCACCATCTTTAAATTTTATTTGTATTAAAGATGATTGATTTTTCTTCACACTATTGGAAAGTTTGTGAAAATTTTATCTAGTGAGATGGTCAACAATATTTAATGATCATCTCACTAGTTAAAATTTTCACAGACTTTCCAATAATGTGAAGTAAAATCAATCATCTTTAATACAAATAAAATTTAAAGATGGTGGAAAATCACCTAAACATGTCATCGTAGAATAAAAGTAGTATATAATAAGAAGGGAATAAAAAATAATAAACAATCTTACTATCAATTATTATTACTCCTTACCAAATAAACACGAATATTATTAGTAACAAAATGTTTGTCTGCGTATATTATTTGAAAATATCTTATGTAAGCGATTCTTTAAAGTGATAAACTCCCGATAAATCTCTACATGTTAAGAAAAAAGTTTGGTGTCATTTTCGCCAATATTGTGTGTGTGTGTGTGTGTGTGCTTATGTATGTATGTATCGGAGGGGGGATTATTAAGGATGTGTGGGTGTGATAGGTTATAGACGGCATGTCAAATTATTAAGTGGGTTCAAAAAATGGTTAACAATTCCCAGCCTGAAATATAAAACCTTTTCTTTTTTACAGTGACAACCTAGTCATAGACTAACCGTATCATCACCAATCCCATCCCCACAAGTGAATCAATCTACCCTTACCTCCACAACTCCCCTAAATTTCAACCCTTATAATATGCAAGCCAATGTATGCGCTCACTCAACTGTTGACCAACCCCTATGGCGTGATGGGGTATACACCAAGGTGTACAGGCTGGTCGATATGGTAGCTTGGCGCTCGAGTTCACCCAATCTGTAACTTTTACACACTATGTTAAATTTATTCCTATAGACCTTAACACCGGAAACATTTTCAAATTAGTTACAATGAAGCAATAACAGCTATTCCTGTTCTCTACTCTTACTCACGCATATACTACAGTGCTTGGTGGTTAAATATGTCACTAACGTCGGTGGACCAGATATGTTAGTACTCAATAATTTGTGTATCTTAATTACCAATTATTCGGTTGTATAATTTTCCAATTAGTCGTGTATATAATTTCCCGATTTATTGTGTATATAATTTCCAGCTTAAATACGTATTTAACTTCTAGATTAAATATTTACCGTATTTAATTTCCCAGTTAAATCTGTATTTAATTTCCCGATTAATCATTGATCTAATTTCTGCATTAATCGTATATATATATATATATATATATATATACATATTAATCATGTATGTAATTTCCCTGTTAATCGTATACATATATATAGTTTTCCTGCCAGCTACGTATCAAACCTCCCAGTTGATCGTATATTTAATGTCCCAGTTAATCGTGTATATAATTTCCTCGTTAAAAATATATATTTATCCTGTAAATCACGCATGTTATTTACATTTTTATAATTTATCTTAAGCAAAGTGTTTAGTTCCCCGGTTGAGCGCGTATATAATTTCTTGCTAAATAATTTATTAAATGTTTCCCGGTTAATCGTATCTAATTCCCGTGTAAGTCATCTACATGATTTCCTGATTTTCGAGTATGTAATTTCACGATTAATCATGTATATATTTAACCGGTTAATAGTATGTGTAGTGCCCCGTTTATTTGGTCGTGAGATGTGCTCTTATAAAGTAGAGATAGCAAAGTATTGTCCAAGAGCATGAGTCATCTTTGCCAGGTTCTCTACCCCTTGACAGACAATGATCTGTTGAACTTCTGGGGTGACATTGTTTCCTGGCCTGGCGTCGTCCTCATCCGCCGCCGTCGTGATGCTTCATGATCGTGAGAGCGACGCTCTGTCGTCAGTTGCAAGTGTACGGCTCGTTATGCAATCACTCGACCAGAAAGAAGAGGTTTTGGTTTTTAGTTTTGCGTGTGGGCGCTGTGGAATATATAGATTGAGATGCGGTCTGAAAAGAGGTCCGACTAAGGTGGGATAGAAGGGGCACGAGAAAAAGACAGTGTTTTTCCAGTTTTTATGACATAACATTTTTTTTTTTTGCCCAAATAAATAAAATATCACTTCAGTACAAAAAAAGAATTTAATTTTCTTCACATGGTGACCTCAACATTTTTTAATATCTGTCAAGGATGTTCTGGAATTTAAAGACAACTTTTTCTCTTCATTTAAAAAGTTTGTTGGATAATGCCACCATGCTCTTGACAGATATTCAGGAACTTTTGATGTAACATGTGAAGAAAATTAAACTCTATGAGTTAGGGTGACCTCGTGGTCTAGGGGTAAGGTGTCGGGCTTCTGTACTAGGGTTTGGGGTTCAATCCTCGGTTCCGGCACAGATTTATCAGATTACCAAACTCCCCCTTCACCTCTGACAAGACATCTTGTGAATGTGGGGAATTCCAGGCCTCCGCCGTGGTTTCGGATTCCACGTTAAACTGTAGGTCCTCCATTTCATCTCACAATCACCCTACCATTACACATTAGCGTAAGTGTGTATATATAGCCTGATAGGGTAGTAAAACGCAGTGATAATAATAATAATAATTATAATAAACTCTCTCTTTGTACTTGAGCTATATTTTAATTGTTTTGGAAAAAAAATTAACCTAAAAACTCCAAAAACACTGGTCTTTTCTCGTGTCCCCGTCCATTCCAGCTTAAGTGGTGTGGAAAGTTATAATGTAGCTTCCCAATATTCAATAAAATTAAGGGTATGACACAGACCTACTTTCTTGTATAGTTTATTAAATATGGAATCAGAATTTTCAAAAATATGTTTTCATTTAGATCAACCAACCTTAAGTTGTCCCTGGACAAGCAAACATATCATCTTATTAATTTTAACAAACAATCTTTATGTATACATCTTAAACATATTTAAAAGGAAAAAATATTAACACTTTCGAAAACAATTCAGTAGTAAACTAAGATACTCTCAATTAAATTATATTTGTTAAAACAATTATATACTGTATTAATCTTTCTCATGTGAAACACTTCCCAGATTCTTAAGTTGAGCATGATCGTCAAGGTAATTTTTTTTAAAATATCGAACCACCTAACCTTACATTATTTTATTTTAAATAAATCGGCACACACTACCATTTATCATGTAAAATAATCCCTAAATACCCATTTTGAACACTATTATATGAAATTTTTGCAAAAGAAAATTCATAAGTTACACAACTCAACAACTAGTAAATTAACCTATATATAAATTATTATTTAGCGGAAACATAGGTTAAATAATGTCATAGCTTGCAGCCTTAGATAAACTAAAGCCTGTAGGAATGACGTCAAACCATGAACTCACACCGTTAGAGTCGAGCATTCAGATTAGTATGTGTTTATAAATAACATCGGTTGTTTTTCCAAGTAGCATAACACAGAGCGTTGTCAAAACTAGTATCTTAAGGTAAACACCTCTCCTTTTTGGGTATATAACAGTGAGTTTTGGATCTTAAGAAAGGATAGGGGGTGGGGAAGCAAACAGACGTAAGCCAATTGGTAGTATGGCTAGTCAAAGGTAACTTAGCTACAGTAGCCCCATGGCTTCTTTGGTGCTGTCTGACAGCTCACAGCTGACAGCCGACGGCTTTGAAAAGTTAACAGAACAAATTTTGTATCCCTACGCCGAACCATATGCAGTCAGCACCAAAGAAGCCATGGGGCTACTGTACCAAAATTAACAAACCTGTGTGGAGAATATACTACAGCTTGAGTCACTGTTGTGTACGGTGGAGCCTTAGGGATGTGGTATCGGAAGAAAAGTATCGATACTGTACTCATTTAAAGTATCGGAAGAAAAATATTGTTACCGTAACAGTATTGAAATAAAAGTATTGATATCAATAAGTATCAGTATCAAATTTAAATCTGGAAAAATATTTTTTTATCAAGTAATAATCTCAACTTTTGCATATTAATAATAATAATAATATATTTTCATATTTATTTTAACAATAAAATTTACAAGTATTTAACCATATTATAGTATATCTAGGTATATCACGTCTATATTATGTGTAGGAACTTCGAAGGTATGATAGATAGGTCAATAAAACCTGACTAATTCGAAATCGTCTTTAATTCGAATTCTTCACCCGGTCCCGTAAATTTTGTATTAAAACGATGTTAAAAAAAACGTGAATAGTTCGAATATTGTTTTGATTGATTCGAACTTTTCGTAAGCTGTAATTTACTGTGAATTATTGTTTTCCTACTTCTATTTGTGACACCGTGATGTTCTATTTTTAGAAACAGGAGAGGTGACGCTGGAATGCACTCAGTACCCTCCTTCACGCCCCTCCCCCATTCACTCATATATCTTTGTTTTCACGTACAGTTCTGTACTCCTTTAGTCAAGGTCGAACCTCTTGAGTGGTTAATTGGACTGTTCTTATTGATTTGGTCGTGGTGATATTCTTGTGACTTGCGAGTTTATTTTGTTTTTTTCTTTAGTTTTTGTTTAGTTTTAATTTAGTTTAGTACAAATAATACAGTAGTGTTTGTGTGTGTATCGTGATGTCACTATCCAAGCCACAGTCATATAAATGAATAAATCATTAAATTTGGACGAAAAAGTAGTGGCAATAAAGTCGAAAAGGTAATTCCTTTTAAGAAACTAATTTAATTTGGATTGGTTGATAGAAGTTTTACCATATCTGTTTCCCAAATGTCTAAGAAAATGTAGTTGATGGAAAGTTATTCAATAGCTAAATATGATTAGTAAAATATTTTTTTCAATTTATTTTATACCCTTCTTTAACCATAGTAAATATTTAATCCTCGCACGAGTGAAGACAACAAAAAAGTTTTTTCTTTCGATACCGTGAGTACTCATATCAGTAACAGTATCGGAAAAATAGTATTGAGTAAAAAAAATACTATTATCGAAAGTAGAATATTGATATTAGTAAAGTATCACTACTTTTTTCACATACCTAAGCGGAACCTATCTTAGAAATCAGAGTTAGGTAACAGCAGCGCAGTGCTGGACGGTTGGGTATTCGATACCAGCTAGGGTTATAGCATCGAAGATAAGTCAGGGCACGGACTGATGAGTTGAGACATTGACAGAACCAGTACCTTTATCCAAACTCTTTAATTTAGTTCTAAATCCTGCATCACATTATACACTAGTAGCTCAATTAATTTTGTACAATAAGCTAGATTGAATGAACCCCACAATTATTGCCATTACATATTCCTCTTACCAAGCCCATCATGCAACGAGAGGCCTAAGGGATGGGATGGTGACAATATAAGGAATTATTTGTCATGGTAAAGTGTTTTCAAAGATATTCATTTTGAACCAAAGAAAATTTTGACCGCAAAATAATTTTTTGGTATTTTCTATTGAACTGTAGGCCTACTTTAAATTTGTAATATGAGATAAAAAATAAAATTCCCGAAGGGTTTGTTTAGAAAAATATATTTAAAACAGTACACGGTTGTGTTGTCTTTCTATATATATCTTATGTTTTATTTCTAGTGCTTATGTTTGGGTGGGTACGTAAGGAACGCGAGAAAAGGCCACGGTTTTGGCAGTTTTTAAATCAAAACATTTTTTTAGCCATAATACATAGATTTCCTCAATATAAACATATAGTTTAATTTTCTCCACACGGTGATATAAACAGTTGTTGAATATCAGTCATGAGTATAGCAGCATTAGATGAGAAATTTTTAAATGAAGAGAAAAAGTTGTCATTAAATTCCAGGACATCCTTGGGCAGATACTAAAGAAATATTGATACACCATGTGAATAAAACAGTGTTTGTGGTGAAGCAATTTTTGACTTATTTAGAGTAAAAACAATTTTGCCATAAAAACTGCAAAAACGCTTACCTTATCTCGAGTCACCTCCATTCTCAACTAAATATAGTTCTCAATGTCACGCTTTACTCCAAACCCACTCTCCCAATTCATAATTTCCTCCCTCTTCTTTATTTCTCAATTTCATAATCCCATCTCCCGTCACACACCCCAACTTAAAAAAAAAAGTCTGCGTTCTTGCTCCAACACAAAAGAATCAGTCAAAACAACAAGCGATTAAATATCTGTCACCAGCAGTATGTTTCGCACGCTCTTCCGCCATCTTGAAACAAATGAACAAACAATAGCGTGTCACTCATGGGATAAAAGAACAGAGAAAAGATGTCGATGAATATCAATATTTTGTTTTGAAAGTATATCTCTTGAATAATAATTTTAAAATAAGTAATATGAAACTTATTTATGAAATGATGCTGTATTGTCCAACGTTGAAAGCACGATGGGAAAATAGCAACATGATTAACCTATTCGACTTTAAATAGCATATTTTCTATTATTTAGTAGTAGTAATAATAATAATTATAATAATACTTAGCACTACGTATTACTGTCCGTTCTGGTTATATGTTTAAGTACTAATTACGCTTATGGGTTAGGAATTGGTAAGGTTGAATATAGAGGAAGTGAGCCCTAATTTGCATGGAGGGAGAGTAGAAAACCATTTAATAAAATCTACCCCCAGCTCACCTGGGCGAGATTTGAACCTTGATCTCCCCATCCTTGGCAGTCAATATCAACTTGAAAATAGCGCGTTAGCTAACTAGGCTACCGAGGCGGGTTATCCATTAGTAATAGAGGGTGAATTGTATAAGCAAGAGATTAGTGCAGAATACAAAATTTGAATGTTTTTTTAAAATATAAAAATAATACAAAATTTAAAACATTAGCAGTGAAACTAAATATCTCAGGTTCATTGTTTTGCTCAAAATGGTGGAACATTGGGTCTACTGATTACACTAGAATTGTGTGTATAATTTGTCACCATGACAGCCTATAAAATACATAATATTCATTCAATTAATGTCACTAAGTTTGTAGTCCAGCCTTAAAATAATAAGTAGCCAGTAAGTTGGTAGTCCTTTAGATTAATCAGTAACCGTTAAGTTGGTTAAGTCATGTGATCTGCAACTTTCTCTTGATGGATAGCACCATTATCTATAAAATAACAATAAATATATAGAAAATTTGGTCAATTTTGGCCACAAAAATATATGTTGTTATTTTCTTAAAGGAACGTCTTATGAATATTTGACTGATAATTAGTATTAATAAATATCCAAGTGGCTTAGGCCTAAGAATATAATTTCGACAACATATCTATATTATTATATTAATACAAAAAATACCTATTCATTAAAACCGTAAAACATCAAAGCAAGCTTAATGTTTAAATTTTTTAAGAATGGAAATAAAAACTATAGAAAATAGAACTGGAAGCCGGTTATTATTTGATAAAATTAAGCCAATATCAATAAGTTATCACATTTTCTGATTGTTCAAATTAGCCTTTTCACTTTAAAATTAAAATAAAAATCTACAGAACTACCCAGTAATGTCAAACTCGCCGCAATTTTCTCGCTATAATAGCTGTATAAACCCATGCTACTAACAATTACATTCTTCTACAAGCTTCCTTTTTCGGTACCTTTTAAAATGTTGGTGGGAGTTGCGGGTGGGTGGGGA
>CABFOV010000815.1:41982-69716 GCA_902141375.1 Timema poppense | reverse complement strand
AAAGAAGAAGTCTTTTGAATGCTTATCTTACCAGAACCACCTTAACGACTATCCTCCATATTGCATATCCCAACCAACTTCACCCTAACCCCCCTTAACAACCCCTCTTCTTAACACTCAATTCAACATAGCCTATCCTATCACACGACGTAAGGGTAGCTTATAGGGTGGCAAGGTATTTATTAAACTAGAACCACCTGCTTGGAAATTTTCTCGAGAATAGTTTTTTTATCAGCCCTTTATTTAGTTTTTGATTGTATGCAAGTCCTATTAGCTGTTAGAAGTAATATTTTAAGTTAGTTTAGGATATTAGTGATGTCGACTAGATATATTTAGAAAAAACTGGGTACATTTTATGAAACCCACCCGAAATTATGGTCTTATGTTGAATCAATTGTTATCATCATAACTATATTAGAATAAGCATAAGCTTAAAGTTAAAAATTAAAATTAGGTCAATACATGCACGCTTTTGTGATTGCGTGGACTATTTTTCATGCTCCTATAGTCTGCTTATCTGGTAACAGAGATTTTGGGGTTCTAGGCCCGCATGAGTGTATTAAAGATGGATTTTCCTAAATTATTTTTTCACTCCTTCTTTGTTAAAAGGATTGTATATTTTCTCTAATTTCTATCTTACCCATCCCTAGCTCATTAGTGTAATTAAAACGCATATATCCCAATTGAATAGTAAGACTCAGATGAGTAATATTTGTTTAGTCAATAAAGCTGTGAAGATATGAAATAAAAACTAAATTGGAATAAACATTTTTTATTAAGATGGTAACGTAGGGAACGCGAGACAAGTCACGTGTTTTTGCATATTTTATAGCAAAAAAAAAAAAGTTTCCACCAAAATAAATAAAATAAAGCTTCAGTTCAAAATAAGAGTTTAATTTTTTTTTTTACAAGCGATTGTTGAATATCTGTCATGAGCATACAAGCAATATATGAACAACTTTTAAAATAAAAATAAAAAGTTGTCATTAAATTCCAGGATACCTTTGACAGATATTTAATAACTGATAGTATCACCATGTGAAGAAAATTAAATTCTATGTGTAATGAAACAAAATTCTATTTTATTCAAACAAAAAAGTTTGGAATAAAAACTGCAACAATATATGAATATTCATCGTGGAATTTAATGAAAACTTTTTCTCCACATTTAAAATGTTTGATATCTAATGCTTCTATGCTCAAGTCATGATAGATCGTTAAGAACTTTCGATATTACCTCTCTAAGAAATGTTTATGTCTATGTTTATACTTGAGAAATATTTTATTTATTTTGGCCATAAAAATGTTTTGTTTTACAAACCGTAAAAATATTTAGCTTTTCTTGCATTCCCTACAACTCCAACTTCAATTATCCAGGGATACCACCTCTCCACGAGTACTATTTCTTTAAATGCCTCTCATTTTCATCCAAACCTTTTTAGGGTGAGTACAGCCTCACACTGTATCCAACCCAGTAGCTCCTGCTGAACAATATTGTAGCCATGTCTTGCCTTGAATCTATTTTAAATAAAGTACCTTTTATCCTTGGTGCTGTAAAGATTGGAGGGAATGTTTAAATATTAAGAATATAACCCAAAGAGAATATTCAAAAGCGAAACTTCTTCTTTCAGAATGACATCTATTTTAGTCCTGTATTTGCTTTTAGATGCACACAGACATGTATAAAATAGTAGGTGTTATTATTATTACTATTANTCTCAGAATTAAATGGAACGTTAATAATAATATTATTATTATTATTATTATTACTATTAGCACCGCGTCTTACTACACGTTCGGGTTATACGCACTTACGCTAATGTGTAATAATAGGGTGATTGTGAGATGAAATGGAGGACCTACAGTTTAACTTGGAATCCGAGCCACGGTGGAGGCCTGGCATTCCTCACATTAACAAGATGTCTTGTAAGAGGTGAAGGAAGGGTTTGGCAATCAGATAAATCTGTGCCAGGACCGAGGATTGAACCCCGGCTGCCAGCACAGAAGTCTGAAACCTTACCCCTAGACAATCAATCAGGTCACCTATAAAATAGTAAAGAATTGGTTCAACATGTTTTTGACATCTCTCTAAGAAAACATTTTCTTACGGGGATCTTGAAAACATATATAGATAAATTAAACTTAAGTGCTTGACTCAGGACCTGATATTCATGGGTTAGAGTCCAGGTGAGGTCAACGGATGTTTACGGAACGATTAAATACGTTTCACAGCTTCCCTCTAGGGGAGGTTGAATCGTCAGTCTTGTGTCGATTGTGTCCTGTACAATAACTCTGTAAGGTGTGGGAAAATAGCTTTCCAGAAAAATTGGTATACCCTTTAACGCTCGCTCTTATACATTCAGTGTGGAAGACAACGGGGAACCACCACACTTAATGAACTCCCCTAGTATTTGGGATTCCCACCAGATGGTGCAGGCAACACTAGCCAGCTAAAGGGTGGAGTGGATGCCCAACACCGGATGTCTAGAAATAACATCAAACCAACCCTATGGCTGTTGTATTGAGAAGAAGATATATATATATATATATATATATATATTTGTGGATCATTGTTGCGGTGGTTAGAAAATATTACGCTAATTAAATTTTATTCATAACTTTTATTGGGAAAAGTTTTATAGAATGAGGCCTTCCTTGACTTTCCAATGAAAGGTTTTAATCGTGAGAGTCCGCCAAATTTATATATATGTTAAGCTTTCGGTGTTTTTAAGTTTAAGCAAAATATATATAATTTTTCCCCCTCCACTCCACCATGAGAACGTTAAAGATACCCATCTTCCAGCTCTCTTAACTATTTGTTGTTACAATTCACCACCCAACTAAGATTTTAGTTTTTTAGTGATCTCAATTTAACCAATTCGTTGACCGCATGGTCTAAGGCACTAATCTCTCAGTAGACTAGACTGCCGAGGACGGAGATTTTTAGGTTCGAATCTTGGCTGGGTGAAGCTAAAAATGAATTCTCACTCTCCCTCAACGCAAACGCAAGTACACTTCCTCTAAATATAACATTTCTAATTCATAGAACTATAAGTGTAATTATTACATAAGCTTTTAATTCGAACAGGTAATATGATGTGATTCTAATGATATTATCTCAAGTAAATACGGTTATTTCATTTACCAATATAAAATCAGACACGAATCAGAGTTTCCGTGATGATGTAAACAACGAATAACTGTAGGCATCTGAAAAGCTGGATATTCGTCAAGAAAATCGTGTTCTCTTTAAACAATAATAATGCTGACAACATCCTAGATCCCTAAAAAAATAAAACGCGTGTTCGTTTGACAAGTCTAGACAAGCCTCTGTCTGGTAGTATCAATTATTTCCACGAGCATTTTTAGCAGCGCTGCTGACGCGCTGCCAATATTGAAACCCGTGTTTCCATTTCAGGATTGGACACAAATATGAGAAGATGTGTTCCTCCAGAAGAGAAACTTTCTTTGACACTAAAGTAAGGAAACATATACACTTTTTAAGTTAATAGTTGAAGTACTAAGTATTACGTAAGCACATTTCTGACCATTTTGGACCCCTCCCTTTCCCCACCCCTCAACCATCTTTGCATCTCCCCGTCTTCATGACTGGTAGCAATTTTATCTCAATAATACACATTTCAACATCTAGACTCTCAAAGTATTGTTGGGATGACGCTTTATAGTAAAATATAGTACCGTACCGTTATTGTTAGTCTAGCACAACAACACGTGTCTCAGTTTTAAAAGAGTCGCGCGTATTTCTGCTACCCGTAGACACAGTACCATTTAGTTTAATGTATTTACACTGGCAGTGCTGCTAAGAAACGCCGCGGTTAGTAGCAAGGACGGGCGATCATGCGCGGCAGTAGCGATGTTAATTCAAACGCATACACTCGTTGAAAAAATCCATTTAAAACAAGAGTATCGTCAAGCAACGCTGCTAACTAAATACGTTCGTGGAAATTGGTTCTTACTATTCTGTATTTAGTAGCTTTACTTCTACATGGAATTGATCCAGGAGTCCTTAAGCCCAAAGACAATCTCTTCAAAAGTTTGTTCCATGTGGACATATCTATCTTATCTAATGGAACAGGCTAAGGAGAACGGATTTATACAAACATACAAGCATCAGTTTGTAAAAGTTATGTAAAATTACATTACCTGCAAAACAAAATCATCCTTAGTACCTCCAAACAGGACATCAACCATGGCTTTACGGGCCATTACAATCAATACGCCGACACTGAGTTGATTATAATGTTGCCAGGTGGTACTTTTTTAACCTAATTCCAAAACAATCTTGCAACATTCGAAAGCTCTCGCACCAAAATATAGACAAACGGAAATGCTACTTCAAATCAACTCTATTACTTTGTTTAGCAGTTTTACTAATATACTACTTCGAGAGCCTAGCACACGCCCATTTCACATAGTTTTATAATTTCTTTTTTTACCTTAAAGCGTGTATTATTGAGTCAAGCTATATTTTTTTTTTCATCCCTCTCTGTAAAATGAAAAGAATCCCTGCCTTCTATTAGACACCACGGGGTCCTCATCAACATGGGGACGAAGCGTTTCGATGGGGTATGAAGTGGGAGGGGGGAGGAAGTGTTGGGGGCTTGGTATGCCCCCGTAATGGATGGTCCAGTTGTGCATCCAGATACGTGGACAACGGCATGCAAAAGATAACGATACTCCGATATGGAGGGCCCTGCTCTTTCAATTACCGTCCTGTGTTCTGGGTGGATGAACCAGGAGGTAAATATGTTCTAGGTGGATGAACCAGGAAGTAGATATATTTTGAGTGAAAAAATCAACTGTTTTATATGTTAAAAGTGGACCAACCAACTGTATATTTTATGGTTCTGCGTGAAATAAATAGGAGGTATGTATGTTCTGGGTTTAATAACCAGGAGGTATTAATGTCCTGGGCTGAATAAATAGGAGTCATATGTATTCTTCATGGAATAACCAGGAAGTATATATAATCTGATAGAAATGCCCAGAAATTATATATAGTCCTAAAGGAGTAACAAAAAATTATCAATGGTTTAAGTAAAATAACTCTGAAGTATCTATGTTTTAGGTGGAAGAACCAGGAGTTATCTACGTGTATATATTCCCTAGGGGGAAAACTAGGAGGTATCTATGTTCTGGAAGAACCAGAAACGGTGGTTTCATCACAGCATATTGGGAAAAATAACATATTGTTGTAGAATAATGTAACTTAAGTACCATTTTCTGCTTTAGATGTAAGAATCATGAGGTAATAGAGATATCTATACAATTGTATGGGCTTCTAGTTAACATCACTGGTTCTGGGTAGGAAAACTATGAGGTAGAAGTTGTTTCTGGACAAAAACCTGGGATTCATATTTTTATCAATTACTGCCACTTGCTCTACGTAGAAAAAATAGGACGTAAAATTATCTTCTGAACAACAAAATGCGAGAAAAAAAAACCATTAAACTTAGGGTTATTTTGATATTAATTTTCGTCATTTTCTATGGATATAAAATTAAGGGGTGAAAGTTGCTTTTAATTACATCATAGAGGGAAAGGTTATGCCTTAACTACCGTCCCTTGCTCTTGGTGGAAGAACATGGAGCTATTAGTAATTATACACAGCACTATACTCACTATGCTATTGTTTACTATCATGTGCTCTGAATGTATAAGCCAGTAATAAATTGGTTTTGATGCACCAACACGTAAAATATAGTGTTTAATTTTGTTTGTAATAAGTTTATTAATCGTTAGCTTTATAGAACAGCCTCAACATTACTAACTATATAAAAACACACTGGTAAGAACTTATAAGGCTCAGAAATAATGTGTGTCAATGTGGCTGACAAACCTCTATACTAAAACATTACTAAAATATACAAACAGAAAAACCCTAAATACTAGTTTATTAGTGCGTACCTTATGTAAAAATAAGAAATTATCTCGAGTCGTACTTCGTTTATTGAAATATTTAGACTGGAAATAAATCATATAGAAAAGAGTAAGTAATAAAAAAAAATAGGCAGTGGTATTTATAATTTAGTAAAAAGTAAAAGGTTTTTTTTGTTGTTTGCAATGTTTCAATTTTTTTCTTTAAATTTTATAGAAGTTTAGTGAAAGTTTTACATTCTAGTTCACATATTTAGTGCCATTGACTTTTTTTCTATTATTGGTCTAATTTATAAAATAGTCCTGTATCTTTTTTGAAGTATGCCTATCACAAAGCTACGTTATTTATCTATAGACACAAATGCTTTACAATAGGTTTATTACCTGCTTCGATGGCCGCATGGTCTAAGACTCTACTCTCGCAGTAGACTAGACTAACGATTACAGGGAAATAGAGGGTCAAGTTTAAGTCAGTTGTATTAAGGGGGATTTTACAAAATTTGTTTTGCACTCTCCCTCTACGCATATGCGAGTACACTTCCTCTAAATACAACCTTCCTAATCCCTAAATCTACTGACATAATTAGTACATACGCGTATAACCCGAACGGGTAGTAAGATACGGTGCAAAAAAAAAAGATTGAATATTGACACCTGAACATGGGAATCGAAACCAGAATTTTTGGCAAATTTGGCCAATATTTTAGCGTTGATCTATCTAGTATTAATAGTTTAATCAGGGTCTTTATTAACTCATGACTTAAAGCAGTCTTTGTAATCTACGTGTGGAACAGCCAGGTAAGTGATTTTGGTAGGAATTAATATTTAGAAAATAACTTATTTTTTAATTAACATCGACATTTTGTTGTATAGCTATTGTAGCTTATCATGAGGGGAATTTTTCTTTATCGTGGCTTGACGTGTGAATGAATTTATGAACATTGTTTTAATAAGTTTTGTAACTATCTAGAAATAATTATCCTATTATATAAATAAAAATGTGGTTACCATGCATTGCCATGTAAAGGTGTCAAATATCAAATACATTTCGATTTGAATAATAAGAAACTTTGTTAGTAGTTAAAGAAGATACCAAAACAAGTAAATTCATTTGATTTGTAGCTGCCACTTTTGATAGATAATATCAGTACATATTATTATTATTATTACTATTAGCACCGCGTCTTACTAACCGTTCGGGTTTTACGCACTTACACTAATGTGTAATGGTAGGGTGATTGTGAGGTGAAATGGAGGACCTACAGTTTAACGTGGGACCCGAACCTCGGTGGAGGCCTGGCATTCCCCACATTCACAAGTTGTGATCAATACATATATCTAAATAAATATTAAAATAACAATTTAATGTTACGAATGTTTACCAAAATGATTAATGTTTGTATTAAAAAAAAATCTAAACAAAATTCTACCATACATTTAAATGGCTACCAAGTAAATGTCCATTATTTGAACTAAATTATCATATCAATGTTCTCTATAACATATACAGTATTCATATGCATGAAGATTTTTTTTAAATAATAATATAACGAGCAAAAAAATCACATTTTACCATACACACACACAAAACTCTACCATCAGTAGGTCCATATTACATACTTCACAAGTTGTATGCAACAATCTACTTACCCAGATATGGGTTTACAATTACAAAATATACAAAGGGATGAAGGGGGAAGAAGGAGGGGAAAGTAGTGAAAGCCGTTGAATTTTACAGTCTGAAAGAGTATATTCAAAGGAGGGAAAAAATGGCGGGGATGGTTCTAAGGGAGGAAGGGACTAAAAGGAGGCGAGTGTTAAAAAAAATAGTATAAATCTGTAGTCGCAGAGGAAATATTTGTAAATTGTATCCACGCTCTCTTTTTTTTGTGTGTGTGTGTATATGTTTGTTACTTTACCACTACAAGTTATTTAACATTTTATATCCCCATTCTTTTGTAGATGTTTTTTTAAAAAAGGAGGGGAAGTGTTTTCAATGTTAGGCCAAAAAAAAAGGGGGGTGAGAAACACTTTTTATTATTTCATTTATCAGCCTTTCACTAAAACATCGTTATTTCTAGTTGCGATAAAAATGGAGGAGGAAGAATACTACTTAATGCTCTGTTTAGTAAAATGACGTAAAAAACATATTTTTAAGTAACTTCTTGATGCACAACTATTAACTATAAATAGCCCATTCATTTTCCCTTTATTACTTATTTAATACGTTCATTTACTAAAAGATAAAAAAAAAACTGTAGTCAAGATGACAATAAAAGGGGAAAAAAGGCATCATTTCATTTTTAAGAAATGTAAAGTATTTTTTTAACTATCTTTATATCAACAAGTGAGTTAAACCACGGAGGTGGCCCAACAGTTATAAGGATTTCGAAAAGTGATGCCCTTGTTTGCCATTGATGATGTCAGAACTCAGGCCTTTTTCCGTTGCAGGCTGCTAGTAATAATGTGATCGCTTCCTTATAATAATAATACTTAGCATTACATATTACTACCCGTTCGGGTTATACGCGCAAGTAATTATTATGGTAGTGGGTTAGTAATTGAAATGTTTGAATATAGAGGAAGTGAACCCGCATTTGCACAGATGGAGAGTGGAGAACAATTTAGGAAATACCACCCCCAGTTCACCTTAGAGGGATTAGAATTTTGATCTTCCCGTTCTCAGTAGCTTAGTTCAACATGAAACTAGCGCTTTAGCTAACTACAACACCAAGGTGGTTCAATTTCTTTTATTATTATTATTATTATTATTATTATTATTAGCACCTCGTCTTACTACCCGTTCGGGTTATACGCACGCTTCCCTATAAATGCCCTTCTTGCAACCATAGGTATTTAATCACATCATACGGATAAAATTCGTTACTTAACGACGTTGCTTAGTTGGTAACTTTGAATCAATTTTGCGAAGCGGTTTGCCTTATAATTTTACGCATTTAAGTAAATCTAAGAAGAAGAAATCAACGTAAAAATAGAATGAGAGGGACTAAAATGATTCATTCACCCTACGATACTTATCGTACCTACATATCCCAATTTAATTTCCCCACCTATGACGAGTATACACACTCAGCATAATATTTGTGCCTTACCGGCATAGATTTGCATATCAACACTACCTTGTTTTTTAATTGTTTGTTTAACAATTATGTAGCCCATTAGACATAAATGAGGGTTTCCTATATTAGATAGCTATATGTTTCCTAGTCAGGGAGATTCCTAAAGACCATTTTCCGAAATAAATCAAATTGCCAAAATTGTAGACTTTTTTTAAAAACTACATGAATGTCACAAATATATTTTTGGACAATGTAAGACTACTGTATTCTTTAGCAAAATTTAAGAAATTTCTATACATATTTTTTTGTTCTAAATGTCTTTAAAACACTCCAAATAAAACGTAAGTACATTAACGGAGGTAATATTATATTAACTTACCGTGATGTCACAGGTAGGCAAGGTGGATACCAATGCTTAATATATCCGGCTGTTTTATTTAAATACTATATACATAGTTTTAGCTATGATTAATTGTTCCCAGATAAGATTCAAACACGCTAACCATGGGGCAAACAGTGCTGCAGGTGACACTGACCTGTTATCAGCCATACAAAAAAAATGCATATAAATATATATATACAATTCAATTTCGAATGCCCTCAGGTGCACTCAACAAAAAAGCAGCCGCCGCAGCAAATAGTCCTGCCGTATATAATGAAACCCAACCAACCGTACCGGTAGAAAACGCATGGTTTACCCCCTTACCCCTCTGGCTACACGCCGGACAATATGAGTGAGGTCACAATTTCTAGGGTTTGAGTGGGGAAAAAAAAGGGGGTGGAGGGGGTAACTCAGGCCCAGGGGCACACATCCTCAACTCATCCCCCTCACACCACGCATGTACCCCTCCCTCTTTTACAACAGTGCACTCGTATACGCTTTACTTCCTACTCCATTTTAGAAATGTCACCTGCAGGCAAAGTGTGCAAGCGTGCGTTGGCCCCCCTTAACCTCCTCCCTCGGAAGGTTAGGGAGTGAGAGAGAGAGGACAACGTGAAAATAAGCAGATAGAGTGAAAAAGAGGAGGGTCAGGGAAAGGGGAAAAAGCCAACCCATCAACATAGCTTGTCACCCACCAGTGGGTCTGGGTATGATGTAGCATTTGAGAAAGTGAGAGAGTGATATAAAATTAAAGAGAAGGTATAATAATATATGAAAAAAGAATGGGAATAAAAGAACTAAAAAGGTTAATGAAAGAGAGAGAGAGAAGGGATTTATTATGGTAGTAGATAAAAAAAAACCTTAAAACATGACGATAAAACCAAGACTTATATTTGTAATGATGAATTAATTAGCGAATTTACTATAATTGTTAAGTATGGTTATAGCCACATATTCGTTTATTGTTTTCTAAATTGTAATATGACATCTGGAGACGTGAATAAAACCCGGGACCTTTGGTATAGCACTTCAATGCTTTAACCATTATTTGTACATCTAGCATTGTACTATTTGCAGTACAAGGCCCCCTCCCGAATTTAATGTGGCTGCGTTATCTGAGAGCTCGCAATCTTAATTACCCACTCATGCATAGCTGATGAGTCCCACACTTCCATCACAGACTCTGTCCTAACCTATGATTGAAGAATGGCCTTGAGAAGATGACGTCTCCTGGATAACACAGTGGTAAGATCATTGGTGTACTAAGCCAAAGGTACCAGATTCTATTCTTGTTTCCAGGTGTTATTTTTCAATTTAAGGAATATTAAATCAGTAAGTAGTATAAGTCTATCGAAAAAAAAAATTTCTAGAATCTTATATATAAAATTTGCTAAGCACGTTCCCGGTAATAGAAATTACGAGGAAATGACTGAACAGATTTTAACAAACAACCACTCATTATAACGATTAAATGTCCAGATATCAGGAAAAATAGTAGTTTTCCAAGAAAACATTATTTTCACAGAGGATTTTAAGTTTTTCATTCTTTGTTAAGTCACCATGGAAACCGTTATTTGCTGCATGGCTGTAAATCTATAAATAAAATAAATCTCTTTAATTAAAAATAATAACTCAAGCTTTATTTGTTGGTCTGAACACATCACAATTTTCTCTCTGGATAAATATTTATCTTTAGATGTTGGTAATAACACATCTAAATTGAGATTCCTAAACTGGAGAGACATTTATTTTTTATTGGAATGTTATCATTTTTGCGCATTTAAATCAATAATATTGAGCATAATTCGAAAATTAAAAGTTTACGTTGTTAATTTCATGAAAATATTGTCTACGTTTTGTTTCTCGAGTGATTAAATGATGTTTAAATATGTTTAGATATGTATTATAAGCTCAAAAGCGATAAAATTATCTTGATTATGTTTTAAAAAAATAGTCATTTTAACTATCTAAGCAGGAGTTTTGGTGTTCTTTCTATTCAAATAGTAACACAATACAAATACATAGGATAAGCTACGTTTTCATTTTACCGGTTAATTTTGAGGATATGATATTTAAAAGTAATGTTTTGTTTATTTCATCTATCTTTTCCATGTTGATACTTAATACTAAAGGAATGATATTTCAAAGTACTGTAATGTTTGAATACCACATCTATATTGTCACATTTTCTCTCTCTATCAGACTCTCTCACGCTCTAACACACACACACAACCACTATAAAACTCTCTCTTTAATATAATCATTTTTCATTTTTTCTCTCACACACTGTTCTTCTCTCTCACACTCTATACCCTCACATACACACTTTATCCCACAATTTATCTCACATTATCTTTATTATTCTTTTTATCTCAACTTCTATCTCAATCGCCCTCTCTCTTTATCTCTCTTTCTCTCAAACGCCCTCTATCTCAATATAACTCTCGCTTTATCTCAGTCTACTTTTCGCTCTATCTCAATCTCACTCTCTCTCTCAAAACACGCTCTATTAATTTATCTCTTTAACTCTTTAACTAACTCTCTCTCAATATAATTTTCTCTCTATAAACTAATTTCTCCTTCTCTAACTTCCTCTCTCAAACACTCTCTCACATTTTCTAACTTTTTCATACAATATATCTTCCAAAATTGTACACTCTCACTTTGTCTCTCTTTCTCACAAGAACTATCACACACACTACTTATCACGCATTCTCCCATAGATATGCTCTTTCTCTCACACACCTTTTCTCTCGCACACACTCTTTCTCCTCCTACAGACACTTTTTTTCTCATCTCCCAGTTTTTCTGTCTCTAACACATACACATACTTTCACTATCCCTCACTCACACTCACTCTCTCTAAATTGCTCATTCTCAATCTCTTCAACTTACTTTCTCCCACTTTCAATTTTAAAATCACCGATACACTCACACAATCACACACTCAAACACTTACACTCTAATTTTCACTATCACATTTTATCACTCTGTTTATCTTATATCTTAATATAATATTATTTGATAAGCCCGTTTACATTAATAGAATTTACGAGGAAATAACTAAACAGATTTAGATAAACGAACAATTATTTTAAATGTTATGGAATCAGGATGCCACTAAAAGTAGTGGACTAAAATTTAACCCAATTTTCCTTGTGAATTTTCCATCTTTTCCTTCTGTGTTGACAGTGGTTCATTTGTACAGTCATTCATTGTTTACATCACCATAGAAACCATGATTTGTTTATGGTAAATAAAATATTCGTCTTTGATTAAAAATAATATCAGCTTAATCGTTACTTGAGTGGTTTTGGTGCAACGAATAGATAGAGATCTGGGAGAGTAGTTATTTTAAAGTTCTCTTCGGGGCGTGAAGGGAGGAAATTTACGTTTTTATAAATATACACACTGAAAACTAAATATCTAAGTAGAGTTAATATCCTTTGGCGAGTAAACTTTTAACTAAAAAGTGAGTGAGGGCTAATTATATAGATCCTTTCCCAATAAAAAGTTTAAAATACATTTTAGTGCAAGAATCTGCAGCCATCACTGCTACGACCAACTAGTTAGAATATAAACCAATAGGCAACGATTTATACGAATATAGATAAACACGATAGGGATAACCTTTGGACATAAAAACCAAGTTAGGAAGAAATTAAACACACAAAGAACAAAAATGGATTTATGAAGGAAAAAAAACTTGCGAAAAACCAAAATGGAGATTTTGAGGAACATATATAACTGTAAATCGAAAGCTATGAGGAATGAGGTGATGAAGAATAACTGAAAATAAAAATAAAAATAAACCCAACACTTTCAACGAGAGTAAAAGTTGAATCAGGGCAGATGAACTTTTGGAATATAAAATAAAAATAAAACGTATAGTCATCTGAAAAGAAAATAATATTATAATTAAAACAGCAAATATTGTGTAACAGAAAGAAAAGTTCTTACTGATAGCTAAAGATGCTTTGAAACTTTGCTATAATAAAGGGCAAGTTGGCAGATTGAATATTACATGGGAGGGAAATATCTACTATTAGAATCCTCTCAAGCCTGTTCCGGTTTGGAAACAACCCACAATCCAAACCCTACCTAATTGATATATTTTTGAAATATCTCCTCCCTTCATTAAAGAAAAAGAGTTATAATGCCAAATTTTCAAGCACGAAGCTCAAGAGAACAGAACCCAAGGCTGTTATAAAAATGATACATTGCGAAAGGTTTAATTAGATACATCCCATTATACACCTTACGTCTAAACCACGTCGTCGTGTTGGCCAAATTATATGGCTTTTTTCCGAAGCCGAGCGAGGCTGTTGTGTTCATTCACTTACCGTGGCAACGCGTTTGAGAAATGGTGCTTTAATGTGGCGCGACGAGTGCGCTCTACAGGAGAAATACGGAATTAGAAGACGTCCGTGTGTAAGAATCTGAACACTGTGGGGAGAAAAGGTAGGGAGAAGGGGAATGACGATTAAGTAAAAAAAAAAAAATGTTGTCGCGCAATCATTTGAGAAACTTTTTTATTTATCTCAAAGTTGGCACAACCTTTTAAAATCTATTTTATAAAAGTTATGTTGAAACATTCTGTTTGCTCCAAATAGTTGCGTGACCTAAACATTTTATTTCAAAGTTTTTCTAATAATAATATACAGTATTATTGTAAGAAATAATGTATTATCTTATAGCACATGACAAATTTATACAAAGTATGTTGATAATTATTACAAAGTCATCATAATCTCGTTTTATTGTTGTTATTATTGTTATTATTAATTTTGTAACAAAAACGTCAAGAATATTATCTTATAAATATTATGGATTTAAATTTGTGTCTTAATAAATACAAAATTTATTTTAACGAGTTAGATTTTTTTAGATATATTTCAAATAAATCTTGTTTTTTTAAATATATAATGTTAGCTTTTGGCATAATTCGTCTTATTAGTGAATGTGTTTAGTGTTACACCCAAAAAGCGATAATCAAAGTTAAAAATACAAAAATAATTATGAACTTATTAATGATGTGCGGGATGTGGACAGGCTAAAAATTGAAAATAAACAATATCTTATTTTTTAGATACAAAATATAACCATAACTTTTATAGAAATCGTTTTTTAAACAACTACTAAGGCAACATTGCAGGAATCTATTAGTTAGTGATAATTTTAGTCTCAACGTTGTGACAAATGTAAGCCCATATCCTTTCGCTAGATGAATCTTCCACTCTCTTTTAAACATATATTGTAATGAATAAAGACCTCCAGGGCTAGTATAGGGGTTCATCACTCTTCTGATTGACCTGTGAGGTCAATATATATTTTTATCACAAAGTCTTACTATTTGTTCACCTCTGACAAGACATCTTGTGAATGTGGGGAATGCCAGGCCTCCACCGTGGTTCGGATCCCACGTTAAACTGTAGGTCCTTCATTTAATCTAACAATTACCCTACCATTACACATTAGCGAAGGTGCGTATAACATGAACGGGTAGTAAGACGCGGTGCTAATAATAATAATAATAATAATACTATTTGTTCGGGTTATATGAACATATTATGATTACTTTGATAGGGTAGGGATTAGGAATAAAGCATTTGAGAGGTGATCAACCTGCATTTACGTGGACGGAGTACGGGAGACCATTTAGGAAAAAACCACACTTCATTGAACCTAAGCGAGCTTTGAACCCTGATCACCCATCCTTCTAGCATTAGAGTGATACCTTAGATCGTTCTGGCACTGAGGTGGGTTGCTGTAACATATGTCAACATCATAACTATCATCATCATCATCACCAACATCAACTGTCTCCAGCTTGTGGCTGGGCTGGTTTATTAAAATGCCTCCATATTCCTCTGTCGTTGCTCCATTCTTCCCCCCTTTATGTCTTCCATTCTCCTCCTCTCAATTGCTCAATTTGTGTTATATGCTCCTCTCATCTCTTTCTTGGCCTCCTCTGTGGTCCTTTTTCTACATACTTCAGTTCCAGAATTTTCTTTTTGCATCTTCTCCTTATTCATCCTCATTAAATGCCTACGCCATATCAACCTTGCTTCCTCTACTACCTCATGTACTCTATCATCCTCATTGCATGCCCATACCATCTCAGCCTTTCTTACTCTGCTATCGTATGTAATCCAACATCCTCATTGCATGCCCATACCATCTCAGCCTTTATTACTCTGTTATCTCATGCATTCCAACATCTCCATTAAATGACCACAACCATTTCACTCTTGCTTCCTCTGCTATCTCATGTACTCCCTGTACCACCAGTCTTTCCTGGATAACTTAATTCATAATCCTGTTTATCCTCGTGACAACTAACATGCTCCTCACAAACTTCATTCCTAAGGCCTCCACTATCCTTGTCTCTCTTAAATTCACTGTCCAAGTTTCTGCTTCATGTGTGACAATAGGTACAAAGTACGTCGTGAACAAAACTTTTACATTTCTAAGCCCACTCCTCTCCTTTTCTCCATAACAGATATCTTACCTACCTATAGAATATATTTAAGAAGATCTCTATCTCTATTTAGATCCAATGAAATGTGTAGGTGGCATACAAGAATTAATTAATATTAGCTTCAGTTTAATTCAGTTGTAGAATTGCGAATCACATTTAAGCGTCTTTTTATTGAGTACACTTTTATCATAAACTTAAATATAAATCAATTGTACGAGGTTTGGTAGATAATTCGATGACATGCCTGGTAATAAGATTGTTTTTGTTATGAAATAAAGAAAGTTAACTTTCTTGAAAATAAATATTCTAATTATCTTACAAAAAAATTAATAAATAACTACGACACTGAAAAAGTTATGTCATTAACAAGACAATCAACTTTAAAACCGGAAGTGAGCGGACAAAACAAGGAGGTAACGTAGAACAATTAGATCGCAGATGTTAAAGAAATATTTCTAGTAGTCATGGTCAGACGAGTCTACCGGAAGTGACAGTTTCCTCCTCGGTCAGGATTGGCTGCATCTAACAGCCAATCAAAGAACAAAGTGATGGTAATTTGTTGCCTCCTTTTTTAAAAGAACTTTTCCGGTTTCCATGTTAGACTCGCTGTAATTTTTATAGGAGGAGAGAAGGGGAAGATTGGTGTTTAAATCAATTAAAACTAGGTTCGAGGAAAAAAAAGATTAAGTCGAAATTAAAATTGCTCGACATTTGAATGAAATACTTCACATACATTAAGCATAATAAGTCAACTTTTTTTTTAAAAAAATGAGGGAAGAAATCTCAAAAAGAGTGAATGGCATATTGATATATTTTAAACAATTTTTCTGTTTTACTTATGTAATGGTAAAAACATTAAGCTGTGTATTTTTTTTAAACGTAATTAACAACTCCAAAAAACAACTAGTTCATATATTTATTTTGCTTTTATAATGTCTACTATAAAAGGTGACTTTACCTTTTTGTTTTACGGCAATACTGTTTTTAGGGTGATGTCCTGTTGTCAAAAAAAAAAGACGGTAGTTCACCCTATGGTACTGGTTTTTAAAATATTACTCCCAAAAGTACTGGTTTTTTGAGGTCAGAGAAAATGTTATCTTAGCAAAGTTAGCTCAAGGAACTCCAATCTTGAGTTTTATTTTCATCCATAAAGTTTATTTACAAGTTATATTTGTCTGAAATAAGATTTTGATAAGAAAATATACCTTTCAAAACGGAATTTTTATCAAAATTAGTGTATACTAAAGTTTTTTTTTTATTACATCCGTCGTTGAAAGAAATTTCTTCAAACTAACTCTTAAGGGTTCCTAGAAATGTTTCGTTTAAAATGTTTTTTTTTTATCACCACGTCTCACTATACGTCTGTGTTGTACACTATACGCTAATGATTTTAAGGATGGGAAAGATTATAATTATAGAAGGTATTCATTCACACATTTTCGTAGATAGCGATTTTGAAAAAAAAACTACTCTCAGTACACCCAACTGGGATTTGAAGCCTGACCTTTTCATCAATAGCCTCTCTAAAGAGATGAGCTTGCCAATATGTATGAGTAACACACTTATAAGAATAAAAAGGATTTGTATATAATGTATTATTATAGTGAAAACGCATGTGTTTAAACCTACATTCTAGAAATTATTTTATTCTCCCTTTATCTTTCTGCTCTAACGCACTTATAACTGTACCGCTGACATTGGAATGTATTCTCATTATCGTTATGATGAATTGTTTACAGCCTGTGTCCGGGCCCGTTTGGTAACATTCCTCCACCTCCCTCTATCCTTCTCCAGGACAAGAGAGGCAGCGCAGGGGTGACGGGGAGACTCAAACGTGAGGTGTACCGTCTAATCCTAGCGATTGCAAATCAAGAGGGACTGGTCAAACAACTAGAATACGAGAATTAAAGGCTGAGAGAGGAGGGTAAAAGAGGCAAGAGGAAGAGGTGATAAGAAGACCAACGTTCACGCAGATAATGGCCACAGGACAATCGGGAGGACCAGGGGTCATACTGGCTGCAGCTCAGAGGATCTTGCGAGAGCAAGAGAATAAGATAAGTAAGGTATATATCTCATCTAGCAAAGGAGAGGACACGCGAGAGATCCAGACAAAGGTAATGTCAGAGCTAAATCTGGCAAGGTATAAAATTTGTATCCAGTCAATTAGGCTAGCTGGTAAAGTTGTGGTAGTTGAAACTGAAACTGTTGACTCCACAGGTAAGGTAAGGAAGGGACTCCAAGAACTTGAGGGTCTCAAGTGAAAGGAACCAATAAAGAGAAAACCATTAGTGACACCATATGACGTATCGGTGGACATGACTGAGGATCAACTGAAGGACATGATTTATAGACAGAACCTAGAAGGTAATATAACGAGAAAGGACTTTGCCGAGGGTTTTATGCCCAGGTTTAAGACTGGGAAGAGGGAGATGGAGAGAAGGGTAACAAATCATGTTTCTGAGGTCTCCTTAAGGGTCCGGAGCATATTGATTGGTGGAAGAGGTCACAAGTATCTCAGTCAAGGACTTTCTCGTTGTTACTAGGTGCAACAGATGCAAGGACCTGGGTTATTGAGTGAAGTTTTGCCCTAAGAAGGAATCTTTTTGTGGGCATGGCGGGAAAGTGGGACATGAACTTAATGACTGTACAGAGTAAATAAAGAAGTGCGTACCTTGCAATAGTAGAAGAAAAGAAAAGTGCAAGTGCCCTAACACTAGGGAATGTTCGACGTACCTACTATGAGGGATGATATACGTGTAATGACAACTGTGCTAAGACGATTACTGAACAGACTTGAGAGTATGGACAAGGACAAGCAATGGAGCGGAAGTGAAGTTAAGTCTGGAAGCAAAAAGAGGAATTCACCATTACGAGTTAGGAGGAACATGAGGGCAGAGGAACACAAAGAACGTTCAAAGGTAAGGAAGATAGAGGATGAGGTTAAGACAGCAGCAGTAGAGCAGGAGAAAAAGTTGTAGCAGGTCTGAAGGCACAGGAATAAAAGTAGAAAGAGGTATCGACAACCGTGGAGGAGTACATGGATAATTGGAAACGGTGGGATATCCAGAGATGGAAGTTTTGGAGGAAAGGCCCAGTCCTTGTACATGGGAGAGATACAAAGGAAATAGAAGAGGATGAAGAAAGGAAGAACAAGGACCCCAAGAAGTTATCTGAACAATTATGAGAAAGGAAGGAGGCTGAAAGTGTGGAGAAGAAGAAAGAATGAAAAGCTGTGTTAGAAGATAATAACTTGAGTGACCAAGATGACTTAGTGAATCTGAGCAAGATATACAACAACCTTGGGGAGACTCTCCAATTATCGAGATTGAAGGAGAAACAATTTCTATATCTGGCCTTGAGGCCCATAATAAGATCTGGTCATTACAAGGGAGCGTCCATAGCCTTCTCCACACCTAAGGCTCTGGATAGGATACAAATAAGTTCAATGAATCTGCTGATGGAGGTAAAACCACTTCTTGAAAAAGTCCATAAAGTCTTCGAAAGGAGGAAAGAGAAGCTCAACGTCGAGCATCTTTACCAACACTTTGTGAAGGCAAAAGGTCGAATAGCATTCTACTCGAAGGAAGCTTGGCCCAGATGTTGTGTGTTTATTCACAACCCAAAATGGATGACGAAATCAATAGTAATATAAAAATTGGGCTGTTGAATGCTATGCGGAGTAAGACGGTTATGGAAGAGATTAGAAAAATGGCCGAGGACTTGAGTTTGGACATAATTTGCGTACAGGAGCCGTATAGTACGGTAAGTGGAAAAATTCTGCAGATGCCAACAAAGGTGAGAATTATCACTAGTGGTTCGTCGCCCAGGAGCGCGATAGTAATCTTCAATACACAAACATAACGGTTACAAGAGTGTATCAATACTGCAGTGAGAAGGTCACTTGCGTCGAGATAAGAACAGATAAAGGCAGATTCGTCCTGAACAACATGTACTTCCAGTACAGGGAAGACATTGAAAAATACCTGGAGCAAATAGAAGTTAAAGATGACGTCTATAGAGGTATCCCTGTGGTATTCCTCGCAAATGCAAATGCGAAGTCACCTCCGTGGTTCAGCGATGTGTTGAGAAGGCCGGATGGAAGGAGAGGTGGATGTAGAAAATATGAGAGAGGAGAGAATTTATAAGATATAATAGCGGCGAGAAGGCTACAAATGCAGAATATGGTAGGGAATCCACTTACCTATTAGGGGAGAGCGGGAGCAAGCTCAAATATAGACATCACGCTATGCAACCAGGAAATGATTGGGATCGTTAAGAACTGGAAAATACTAGACGAGTTGACAATAAGTTACCATAAATTGATCACTTTTAAGATTGAAGGGGATTTAGGGCTGCAGGCTAAAGTGGGAATAAGACCTAAATTCAACATCCGCAAAGCCGATTGTGAGAGATTAAGGAGAGAATTGAAGCTACCAACAGAGATAGAAAAAGGAGGAAACGTTAATGTGAAAGCAAAGGAGTTTGCGAGAGCTGTACAAAGGGTGATGAGAGTTACTATCCCAATATTCAAGGAAAAATAAAGGATAAGTAATATTTCCTGGATTGAGAGACTCTGGAAAAATCGGAAGGAAATGAGGGCAGTGAGGAGGAGATACCAGAACTGTCACAATCCTTGGAGTCATGGCATGTTACTAGATATCTATAGAAAGAAGAGTATGAATCTGCCCTGAGGCTGACTAAGAGAGAAAGTTGGGAGCGATACGTTCAGGAGGAGCTGAGAAATATTGATTGGGGAATAACATTTCAGATAGTGACTGGGAAGGTAAGGTCCCCAGCTGTGATCTCGACGCTGAAGACTCAGGGTGGCGACATTATTTCTTGCTAGGATGAATCGGAAAGGTTGTTGCTTGAAACGCTGCTTCCAGACGATAATGTGGAAGACGACGAGGAACAAGAAACTTCAAGAATGGTCATGACAAGGAACTACGACAACAAAGCAGAGACAGATCCAATAACACAAGAGATTACTAGGTTGGTGGCCGAAATGAAGATTAAGAAGGTACCTGGACCTGATGGAATCAGAATTGAGGTCTTTCAGAAAATTATCGAACAGGTAGGGCCCTTCCTAGCAATTTAATGAATGAATGCATAGACCAGAGCCGAGTGCTTAATGTATGGAAACAAAGTGAAGTGATAATTCTTAGCAAGGGTGAGGACAAGAATCCGTAGTTCCCAAAGTCGTGCAGGCCAATCTGCTTATTAAATGTTTGTGGTAAACTTCAATAAAAGTTATTGTGTAATAGATTGAGGAAGCATCGTGAGATTGTTGGCATGCACCAGAAGCAGTACGGCTTTAGGAGAGGCAGATCTACGAAGGACGCTATCTGTGAGGACATGAATCTTGTTGATAGGGCAAGTGGTAAATATGTTATTGGGGTATTCGTGGACATATCTGGAGCATTCTATAATTTGTGGGGGCCATCAATATTTAAATGGTTAAAGGAACTAGAATGTCCGGGGAGTCTCTACAGAGTTTTTATGTACTACTGTAGGGACAAATATGCAACCCTGAGATGTTCAGGAATATCAAAAAGTAAGAAACCTATGAAAGGCTGTCCCCAGGGATTGGTCTGTCGACTAATCTTTTGGGACATAGGGCTCAAACCCGGTTTGTTGGAAATAGAAGTGCTCCCAGGTACAGAGAGTGTGGTCGCCTTTGCACATGACTTACTGATAATTGTTGAAGCCAAGTCAAGATTGGAACTTGAAATCAAGAGTAATGCGGTTCTCGCTGGGCTGAACTCTTGGTGCAAGAAAGTGAAATTAAGTTTGCACCTGCGAAGACGGCGTATGTGCTTATCAAGGGAGTGCTGAAGAGAGACCCTATGATAAGGATTTAGAGACAAGTGATTAGACGAAGTGTAAATACCAGATATCTAGGAGTTACATTGGATGAAAAGCGCGGCTTCATGATGCACAAAGAGAATATATGTGGAATAGCCTTAACACTAATGAAATGAACAAGATTATTAGCATAGGTCAGAGTTGGCTTAGACTGCCCAGGATTTGTATACGGATTTACCATCAAGCCTTATTAGGGTCCATCGTGGATTATGGGGCCAGCGCTTGGGCACACTAGCTCAGACTGGTACAGATTAGATGTAAGATCCGAAGCCTACAGAGAAGAATTCTCTTAAGGCTATCCGGAGCCTATAGAACAGTTGCGACAAATGCATTGTGTATGTCCCTAGGTATCTGGCCACTAAACCTAGAAATATAGGAAGAGAGCGGCTATGTACTGGCTACGGAAAAGGGAGTTAGACAAGGTTGCTAAACTGAAAAGGTAAGGAGTAATAAATGGTATCCAGGTGAGGGAAGCATTGCTGGACGAGTGGCAGACAGAATGGAACCAAAGCACAATTGGAAGAAGAACTTGTCAACTCTTTCTCGATGTCAGAGATCGCCTAAAACTAAAATTTTCACAGCCTTTCCTTGGGCTAGCTCATTTTATAACTGGCCATGAGTCGTACAGGACTGTTCTATACCTAGGACGTTTGACAGAAGACAGGCTATGCATATGTGAAGGGGAGGCTACCCCCGAACACGTCGTACTGGAATGTCAACTAATGGTAAAAGAAAGGGAAACAATGCAACATGCCAGCGCAATTTATCATATATTGCATGACGTGGATATGTAGGGTTTCCTAGATACAATCGCAAATGACGTGTCAAAGAGAGAAAAGGTCATATATAACGGACCTGAAGAATAGGAGACAGGTTAGACAAGACAAACAAACGGAAGATAGAAAAGGTAATGAGACCAGTGATTGGGTCCTGTAGAGGTCTAGGATAAGGTAGACATAATGTCGATTCTTGCCTGGTTGATACCACTGCGTGGTGACAAACCTTCCAAGTTTTTCTTGTTCTCTTATTTTTAGGGGGAAGAAAGACGGAAGAAAGACATCACAAAATTGATAAGGCATTTTAAATTTAAAACAATTGAATATGTATGAAATAAATGACCAAGGTTATTAAACTAACGTTTAAAAATAGAGCTTGTAGATTTTAATACTAATTTTTTCTTTGGTGTATAAGCCAAATGGGTACTCAAATATTGTGAAAGATAAATAGACATTTTAAATTTCTCAATTTATAAAATATTGCTAATAATAATACAATATTATTATTATTATTATTATTATTATTATTATTATTATTATTAGGTGTTACGTCTTACGACAGGGTCCATTACTTTTGTCAGTGAACTTAGACCACCGATGCGCCCTCTACTCTGCCTCCTCTTTCAATTCTAAGAATGTTCTTCTTTCTATTAAACAAATTAAAACTATTTAAATCAATATTAATAAGCTTAGGCTTGTACTTTCTCATATAAAGATAATATTCTAAGAGTGAAATTTTTCTACCCAGAGGTTATGACGAATATTTATGTATTATGTGCCAATGAACACAAAAATTGTATTTTACAATTCTGTGTGTCCCCCTCCCATGTATACAAAATTTAACGAAGTAGAGTTGGTAGATCTTCTAGCTCCCATATAAGGTTCTTCCTGTGAAAATTGAACTGTAGAATATCCTCTTAAGCTGACGTAGCTAGAGAAAAAAAAATATTTGCTATATTTTGTTGCTTCTCCCATTTCTCTCCAAAAGATTCTCTAGTTCACTCTAAATCCCCACCCCCTTCACCCACCCTCTTACAATACCTTATCATTCCACATATGCACGCACGAAAAAAGAGTAAACCAATTTTAGAAATCTTCTACTTATAAACTTTCTTCTGGGCTTATTTTTCTCCACCTCTTTTATGCAACAAAAATAATCTTAGAAAAAAAGTTAATATGAAAATAAAATTAAAAATTGTACATGATGTTTGTTAGAGATTTTAACTTATGTTTAGGGTAACTCTTTAAAAAATATATAGATAATTTTGTTTGGTTGTTTTGTGCAATTTATTCTAACCTACTAACTAAAATTTAGAACACTCAAAATTATTAAGATCTTCAAAACTTTTAGCATATATCTTTAAAACGAACAAAAAAATCAAAATTAATAGGTATTCATCTAGCTACAAAATCTGTTGCTGCTACTTTGACAGGTGAAGTGATTCAACATCACCTGACACATTGACGTCAAATACTCTTCAGGTGAATATAATAATGGAGCCCATTTTAAAAATAATTTATTTAAGCCGATAAAAATTATAATGCTATTGTGAATTGAATGTATCTCTAATATATTTAGAAAAATTTTCTAACAATTTTAGTAAGCACTCTGAATTACTTTCTCAACCCTCGTGTGTTCACGTTGCACTATTACTTAAATCCCTCCTAAAAGGGGATCGAAACCAGTTCCTCTAGAGGCAACGTGGGAAGCTCTGGCCTCAACGATTTTGAAAAACAAATAATTTATATTTTGTTTATCAACACCTCTAACTGGCCGTTTGGGTTGTACGGATATGTACTAATTATGCTAATGTGTTAGGTATGAGGAAGGTTGAAAATAGGTAACGTGTACTATTATTTGCGTGGAGGAAGGGTGTTAAAACAACTAAGTAAAAACCAACCCTCAGTTCACCTGACTGAGGTTAGAACCTATTCCCCTCGTCATAGGCAGTCCAATCTATTGTGAGAATAACAACTCTCGGTGTTTGGATCTTTCATTATGAAAATCGACTCTTTAGCCTAGATTAATCGATTTTTTGTATCGATTTAGAGTCTCAATCTGATTCACGAATTGATTATTTATCTGACGATTTAAAAATGATTGAACCGAAAGGAGAAAAAAACTTTAATTCGTGAATATTTGATTCTATGTGCTAAGGTTTTTTTTTATTAATAGAAACATTTTGAAACAAAAGTTTGTAATGCTGGGCTACAAGTTGTAATGATATGTAATTATACATCTCAATAATGTATTATTCACATCTTTATTCAAAATTACGATATTTTAAATGAGAGCGGGTAGTAAGATTTATTTGTGTTAAGCTGCAAGGTAAGGCGACATCTTTCTACGTCTCTGTTTAGAAAGACAACGCAGTTTTGTGAACAGAAACGCACCTGGATGACCACACCATTTTTCTTTTGGGAAGCTTCGAAAAAAAAATGTCGCTTTATATACTCCTTCAGGGTACTCATCTCTTCACCTTCCTTCCTGACGAGGAGCCGTGTAGGTAGAGTCTATGACATCTTAATCTGTGTTCTAAATTTCACGTGTCGAGAATTATCATGCATATAACGTAATAGTTGGTCTTTTATTAAAATCTACAACGTGTGAAATATCTAGCAAAAAATTGTTTAGCTACTTAAAATAAAAAATAACTATTAAACACCAGAATCTTTAATTTATAAAATAAAGACATTATTAATTATCATAATACAGAACAGCAAACTTGGACCCAATTCAATCGTCATATCAAATTTCCCCTTGATGGTGGTGTACAAGCATTAATATATCAGGCTAGATCTTTCAAACGTTACAATGTTAGTATATAATTCATTATGTAATGTATAAGTAGTTAAGATTAACGGGTGTTTCTTTGGTTGGCCCTCCCTATCCTGAAAATTAACTAACATTACAATTAATTAAAAGTAAATTTTAAAACAATTATTTAAAACATAAAGGTATCCCAGAAGTTAGGCGTATTGACCATTAATTTTACTGTACCAAAGCTCATTTTATAATACGATAGCAATAATCTAAACTCAACATATAAACATTATATATACTTTAATAATTTATTAACACCATTTTATTAGGCCTAAATTAAGTATAGGAGGAAAATATACCTATATTTAATGGGCTAGTCCTTAGGTATGTGTTTTTTTTTTAAATATGAATTTGAAATATAACTAATGGAATTGATTTTTTTTTTCCGAATCGTTAAGTCAATATTCCCAAGATTGATTTAATGAACTGATTTTTTTTCCTAAGATGATGTAATACTTGTTGATATAAACCGATCCAGAGAATCAATTCAAGGCCAATAGATTGAACATCCTTAATCCAAGACCTACTCACTTTGTGACCACCTAACCTCCCATGAGGGGAAGAATCTGAGCAGAAGGTTCCCCAGAGAAGGTGCCTCTTCTTTATTCAAGAGAGTGGGAAACCCAGAAAACACCACAACCGTTAAGACTACATCGCCTTCATTTACAAACTCCACAAAACTAGGGGGAGGGGGGGGGCTGCTATGTCAACATCGCAAGGTGCGCGAATTCCCAGAACCATCCCCCAACCACCCCTTTCCACCCCTCAATTCCCAATCTATTGGCTCTGGAAGAACATGGGTGAGGAGTGGTAACCTCTATAGTTGAGGTGCTTTAAAATCCATTTAATGGGCATGAAAAAAAACAAAAAAAAAACAACGTAAAAAGTGTTTAATTTTCTCTCCTCATTTCGATTATTTATCGAGGTTTACTATAGAGGTGATTTATTCTTAAAACTATTCCCCAAAAATATTTGGACATTTTTATCGTTGATGACACTTTAAATATAATTTTGAATATTTATTTTGAGGAAAAGCCGGATAAGTACCACCTACACTCTAATTTTTATAAGAAGGGTCGTTTAGCAGATACAACTAAATTTATATTCGGTTAAAATTGATAACATTTGATCATATTATATTGATTATATCTATCAATAGTGACAGCTGCATATAATATGACATGACGTATGCGTACGTGAAAGTCGATCTAGTAACTTATATCTCCCTATAACTGATTCGATCGACTTCTATTTACCCGCTTGGTTGGCCGCGTGGTTTAACGCGCAACTCTCGCCGTAGATTGGACTGCCGATGACGGATAGATCAAGGTGCAAATACTGGTTGAATGTACTGTGTTTTTTTACCGTTATAGATTTCCACTTTTCCTTCGCCCAAATGCGGATACACTCCCTCTAAATATAACCGTTGTAATACATAAAACCATTTGCGTAATTAGTACTTAAGTGTATAAACCAAACGGGTAGTAAGACGCGGTGCTAAAAAGAACTTCTCATTTAGCCATATACGAGTATGAATAGAAATATAATATATGCCCACAAATATATAGGCCATATGCTTCTATATAGCTGAGTCTTTATTAAACCTATTTCTAAAACCTTTCCATAATTTATTTTCGATATTAAAATAAAACACGTTACCTTCATCTTTGTTTAAAAGTTTACCCCCATTAATTCGTCCTCCTTTTGTGAACTTTACATCTCCTCGACACTGTAACATGTTTTACCCTTATTTACTGGGTTTGATTCCTACGCGTTGTAATAAGATTTAATTAATAGGATTACATAACTTGGGTATTTACTTTGAACGTAACGAACTCAAAGAATACCCCTCCCACCCATATTCAAAGGGGATGAATATGTTTTGTTTGCTCATTGTTTGAGAAACGAAAATGATACAACGGAAGCTTTTAGAAATGACATTTAGAAGAGACTTTAACTCAATTTCCCCTTTTTATTCTTAAAGTATTGCTTGTTAGCTAGTTTAGAAGTTGCTCGTAAGTCTATGTTTTTTATATGGAGATTATAGCATCTAACTAGTGAATAATAAATAGTTAAGGACTCTCTAAAAGAAAATTAAGATTACATGAAAGTTATTTATTCGCTAAAAAGTATTTGAGAGTTTAATTATATGTAATTAAACTCGAAATGAGCATAAATGAATTGAATAAACTATTTTCTTTCATTTACCTAACTTTTTATAAGAGCATCAATGATTCACATGGCTTCGTTTTATAAACTTGAAGTTATAACGATCCTTATTTTAAAATTTATTTGAGGTATTTAACGTGAACTTTCTGAACTTACTTATAATATCAGAACACGACTTATAACTCAACTTAAAATTAGCATAGACACAACACCAAGCCCTTAAGACCATTAATTCATCACTGTAACATCTCATTGATGA
>CABFOV010000815.1:11973-35546 GCA_902141375.1 Timema poppense | reverse complement strand
GATACATCCATCACATCAATCTGCAATGTTTACTTTGTTTTTACTAAATTTTTGTAAAAAAAAAAATAATTTATTTGGGATTTGGCTGAAATTTTCTCAATATCTGAGTTAACGAAGATAAAACAATAAAATATGGATTTCCTCCCATTTCCCTTTCAACAGCTTTCTTTTCATTTGGTTCAATTTAATAAAATTGTGAAGTATAATGTTTATTTTTAATAAGTTAAACTAAAACTCCATTTTATTTTATTTTAACTTTTCAGAATTTTTTATTTTGCGAAATCTGTTCTTGAAACTCAGAGCTAAGAGTTATGCTCAGATCTAAAAAATTTCACACAAGGTTAAGTTCCTAAAATTTTTCTTTTCATGAGGGGATGGGGTCAGGCCCCTCCAGCAATGGTGTACCAATCCGCCCCCATTTATAAAACTAACATGGACACCCTTGATGATAAATGAAAAAATATATTTGTTAACATAATGTTTACTTAAAAGAAAAATAGATCTTACTGATGGAGCTTTAATGCCATTACAGCCAACTTTCTAAAACAATATATTGAAATAAAAGTGATGTATTCTATGCTCTAGCATTTCAAATATATTTTAGAAATAATACAAAAGATAAAATAATATATATATATATATTGCTTATATAAGGTGTTATATTATACCAAGATTTACATTTCTCCTTAAGCAATATATGGTCCTGTGTCTTAAAAATATCAACATCAAATCCAATTCAATCCGATTTTCATATCTGAAAGCTAAAAAAAAGTTACTAGATATACTTTCACGTATTCATACGTCAAGTCATGTAATCTGCAGCTGTCACCTGATAAATATTATCAATACCTATAATTCCTGATCATCAGATCATCAATCTTGTGATTTGTTTGCTGTAGCTCTCCAATTTTGTCTGTCTAGGGCCAAATTTCTTAAATCTTTGTGCCTTCCTCTGCCAACCTCATCCACCATTTAATTCAGGTACTCCAGTTTTGGTATTCCTCTTGAATTTTTCCCCTCCACATCTCCTTCTATTTAATTATCCTCGTCAAACTTTCATATCTCAGTATAAAGTCCCAACATGTCAACTCTTGTTTGGTGTATTCCTTTCCAAAGTTTCCTTTCTTCATCTACTTTTCTTAACTTACTTGTTTGATAACATTTCCATCCGTACCATGATAATTTCAACATTATTCTGTAGCACAACATTTCTAATATTTTCCTACCATTTGAACAAATGGTCCATGTTTAACATCTGTAAATCTCAAAGCTCCATAAATATTCCTTTAGAAATCTTTTCCTGATTTTAAAATTCATGCTAGATTAGGTTAGTATTGTATCATTGTTATTAAAACTCTTTCTTCACCGGTGTTGTCATATCAATAATATCTTTATTATTTCTGTTATCTTCGGTAATTTACTTCCTGTGAAGCGAAACTCCATTACTTTCTGTAGATCTTCTTCTTCTAGTTCTATATTGATTTGACTAAATTTTTCTTTGCTGCAAATCATGACATTGGTATTCTTTTTGTTGATTTTCATATTAATAAATGTGCGAATAAAAATTTTACTTGTTCCTTAATCATACGTTTTTGTAAAGTTCAAGCGAGACTGCTATTTATTAGAACAGAGCATACGTTATATATTTTCTTAGCTACAAGCCAACGAGGTTGAAGGCTAAGAATAAAGAAAAAAAAGATCAAACAATCTCGCTATCATACTCCCAGAATATGCTACTATTCAACATTGTCTTTATGTATCTTTTCTTTTTTGTATATACTTAAATAAAAACAAGCACAGACATACAAACAACTTTTGAAGATGTAACTTGTACGTAAAAACAAACACATCACGATTGTACATCATAAAGATGAGAAGAATAAAATAAAAGAGCGATATAAATGGAGTATATAGATATATAAATTACAAAGATGAAGGAAAAAAAAGTGAAGCAAATACTAAATCATATTGTTAGTGGCGGATCTAAACTGCGGCCACCAAAAGCAAAGCAAAAAAATCCTCTGCCACTCCTTCCTAAAAAAAATAGTAAAAAAAAAAGTTGAGAAACAGTTTTACAAAATATCCCTCATCTCTACTTATTTTATAAAAGAAAACCAAAAGTACTCAAGAAATGGTAGCGTTCTTCTTATGGGTGTTCCACCTGTTGGATGCCCCTAGCCCCCCTTCCCCTTCTACATTCTTAACATCCCTGTCAAAAGTTGAGGACATCATTCAGAATGACCTTGACCTCTCCAAAAAGGAAGAGCGAAGATGTGGATCTACCGCTGTACCGCCGATGTACCGCCATCGTCAGCAAAGACATGACGGTTTCTTTTAGTCTAAGGGAGCGGGTTGGGTTAATGGTTGGGCTGGAAGTATATAGAGGTAGGAGAGTGGGGGAGCAAAACATAGAGGTGGATCAACGTGTCATGTTTGTACCTGTATGTATCTCTATGTGTGTGCGCCACCGAAGAATAAAATTAGAATTAAAAGAAAAATATGTTGCAAGATGGACTTCAAGGTAAGATGGGGTTTTTTTCAGGTTGACTGGTAGGGATGAAGAGGATGTCATCTTCAGCTTGACGGAAAAGGACGACGCGTCACGGTTTGAGGCTGTCATATCGGATCGCGAATAAGTAAAAGCTGGTTCAGAAAAACTCAACGGATACTTGCCGATGGTTAATGGGGCAGCATACGTATATTATTATTATTATTATTAGTACCACGTCTTACTACCCGTTCGGGTTATCCGCACTTTACGCTAATGTGTAATGGTAGGGTGATTGTGAGATGAAATGGAGGACCTACAGTTTAACGTGGAATCCGAACCACTCATTCACAAGATGTCTTGTCAGAGGTGAAGGAAGGGTTTGGTAATCAGATAAATCTGTGCCGGGAACGAGGATTGAACCCCAAACCCCAGCACAGAAGTCCGACACCTTACCCCTAGACCACCAGGTTTGCAGCATACGTATAAACTATATACCAACGTGTATCCATTCGCCAAGCCATATGATCTCCAAGACCATATGTTGAGTTGTTGCCAATTTTGGCAGTTAAAACTTTCACAAATAAACATTTTGTTTTTAATTATGTCTTTCAACTATTTTTACACTATTGAAACATGAATTTATGAAAATTACCGTTTGGATATTTCTTTTTTGTGGAAGATGCGTCTATACACCAGTCGACAGGCCGTTAAAATTGGCAATTGGCGAGAATAATTTCAGACAAGCTGAAGTTAATTTTAATCTCCTTGTTTGGTATCAGTAAACACGTACTAATTTTGCACCCCTTGACAGGTCCGTATTTGACCGCCATCTTGAAAAAAGGCCCAAAAAAATTTACACATTTTTAAATATTTGTAAATATCTCGGTTAGTATAATTTTTAGAGAAAAATATGTGGCTATGAAAGTAAAAGATGGGTAAATTCTCCAAAGAAAACTGTTCTATACATTTTTGTCGTACAAACGACTGGTCAAAATATTGAATTTTTGTGCGTTTGACTGGGTTTTTTCCTATTCTAGGCATTCTACAACAACACAAATGCCTTTATAGAGTGTCAATATAATTTATTGGTCAGGTAAACAAAATAAAGGTCCAAGGGCGTCATTTAAAAGAATAAAAACTGGTCTAGGATAGTTTTGAATTTATATGTGTGACGGTTTTGCCACTGTTCACTTTAGTCGGTTAGGTTGGTGGTGAAACGGTCAGCCTCATAACCAGAATAAGAGTCTCATGCCGGATTCACACGTGAAGTTACGCTGCGCTATACTACGCTATGCTATGCTATGCTGCGCTATACAATATTTTAAGATCGCTAGCCAAGTATTCAAACGAGCACGTTCACACATCCCGCTATTCTGTTCTATGTTATGCCGTGTGAATGAAATCGTGGACCGGGCGAGTTTTATATCTCACTCGCGCTAAGTTTTGTGCTACGCGTGCGCACAGCGAACAGACGCACAAAAGGCCATGTTGTCTTGAAGACTTCAAATACTCTACTAAACCTTTCCAAAGTATAGCGTATTACAGCATAATGTGTGAAATATACAAGAAAAAAATGTCGCACAGCATAGCGAAGCTTGGTGACCAGCAGTTTGAGGTGGGTGAACCATGGCTAAATTCTCCTGTATTACTCCCCAAACCCTCTTCCCTTCTTCCCCGACAAAAACCTATGTGTCAATAGGGATGACGGGGGATGGGGAGAAGGTGTAAATCCACTGTTTTGAAACATTCAGTTACTTCACAGGAAATGATGTCGAACGAGATTAACAAAAGTAGAATGACCTCAATGCTGTCTACACGATTAACGACTAAAGGCTTCACAATCAAGCAAGCCGCCCTAAGATGATCATACATTAATTGCCACTACAGCAATTGAAGCGTCAAAAAAACTACACAATTTTAATAGGTGAGGACACTGAGTAAATGGTAACTCCTCCTGTACTTTGTGAATCTCGTTCTAACATTTATTTTTGAAGCCGGGCAAAGTGAAGCTCTCAGAGCAGGTTGTGTGCATCCCACGGTACTGTTTTGGATGCGTCATTTAGGGACAACATTTTGTTTCTACACAAACTTTAGTGGCTGTGTTACTAGTTCTTCATTATATAGGCAAGGAATAATGAAGTGCGTTAATATTCTAAAGGAGGAGAAACACTAACAGATAACTTTTAATATTTTAAGGGCCCAAATGTGTCTCCAGAGTCAATCGAAAAAGAAGGTGAACAATTTCTTCTTCTGCAGTATGAAGCAGAAGACTAAGAATCATTAAATAAATATAGATAATAGTTCTTCATACAATCTATTACAAAATGTCTACCAAACCTATCATCATTATCACCGACTAAAGATGCAGCTCACTTGCACTTGTCCCGTACTTAAAATTAAATTCAGAATTTGTATGGAAATGAAAAGTCAGCTTTAGACTGGGGATGGAAAGAAATTCAAAGAATGGCTTGATACAAGTCACCCTCTACAAGAGCCAGCTCCTCAGGAATTTTTGAATCTCATTTCTTATAAATGTACAAAACGTGACAAAGCAGTTTGTATCTGTCGCAAAGCTGGTTGGCATTACTATGTAATGTGTGGTTTATACCAGGGCGAATCTTGATCGAATATTGTGAATTTGGTTGAATTAGACTAACACGAGGATAAATATATATATATATATATTGAATAAGAAAACTGTTTGAAATATTACTACGTGTATAACCAAAATACGGAATATGAGACAGATGTTGTAAAGGGGCCAAGATGATATCAAGGCATATAATGATCAACCATTGACATCAAAAGGAAAAAAAAAAAAAAAAAATTAATGAACCATTCATTTTTAAAGAAACTTAATGCTAGCTTTGTAGCTTAAGCCTCTTCAGGATAGCAAGTAAAAAAAATTTGCGATGACTACTTTACCTTTAGGTGGTGGGGAAATGAGTGCATAGCAAACCATTAGTGTTTTATTGACTGGAATTGACGAAACTCGTATATAGCATAGCACGCAAAATAACAAATTGTGTAGCTGCAAACTGTCTAGAATAAAAAAAATAGTAAACATCTAAAAATTAAATATTTCAACCGCCTATTACTCAGAAACAAACATTCGCATGACAAAATGCATAAGACAGTTTATGAAGAAAATTTACCACTCTTTAACTTGTATAACCACATACGTTTCTCTAAAGTTTATACTAACCGAGATATTTACAATTTTACTAAATAATGTAATTTTTTTGCCTCTTTTTCAAGACGGTGGTCAAATCCGGACCTGTCAGGAAATGCAAAATTAGTATGTGTTTTCTGATACCCAATCAAACAGATTAACATTAATTCCAGCTTATCCGGAATTATTCCCGCTAACAATGTACTTGTTGACTGGGCTACAAGTCTCATTGCTCACCTTGTCCAAGGCTGCAAACACCACACCACCTTTTAGATACACTATAAATTTACTAGCTATGAAGAATAAAAGAAACATATTTACAGAGTCTAACAAATTACAGTGTGGGGAAATTGTTGACACCTTGGAAAGCAGTCCAAACAATTCGAAATTCTTTTAGAAGGAGCATCAATTATTGTTCTATAAAGGTACTCATTTCCTAAGTGTCCGCTGTCTGCAAGGTCATCATTGTTCCCTTTATTATTGTTATTATTATTCTAGAATCTTAAGATAAAAAAAAAGAGGCAGGCAGCAATGACAAGCACTTTACCCAGGTAATTGTTTCAAAAAACAAGTGGTAAAAAAACTTTTGAATAAAACTATTTTAGTACTGTCACTGTCCACTGTTTACGGAATTAGCGTGGATCCAAGGTGGATATGAATGGAGAATAAGGCCTAGAGACTGTCATTTGTTTCATGAAGAGCAGACAAATAGCTCCATAGAAAATGGAAGTAATTGATAATATCGTCTAGTGTGAATAATCAACTTTTAGATAATAGGCCTAAATACATTGAGTTTTATGTCTTAGAATTAATCGTTTTGTCCTTCACTAACGTTTGTTATCATTTATTTTAAATTTATTGATATTTTGGATGAATGATAGAGGAAATACTAATATTTTAGAACTGTACAAAAGTGATAAAATTAAAGATCTATAACGAAATACAATTATGAAAATATTATTTATGTCGTTGAAATGTGTTCTAAATTATTATTGTATCAGTTATAGGACAAGATTGGCTGTACATATGTACAGTACAGCACAGCACACAGAAAGGTGGTTTAAAAGGGGTTTAAAATGTGTAGACATGAAAATATAATAATTTTAATCAAACTTGTCTTAAATAACTAAACATGGTGAGATTTTATTTTATGGTGCAAAGTAAATGTTGTAATCGTGAATTTTTTTTACTTTGATATTGTGACATACCCTCAAATTTAAAGGTGGCCCATCCAACTTTCCCTCCCTGCTTGTCTACTTGTCTTATTCTATGTATGTATGTATGTATTGTATGTATGTATGTATGTATGTATGTATGTATGTATATGTATGTATGTATGTATGTATGTATGTATGTATGTATGTATGTATCTAGAGATACAACCGAAACTTTTTGATAGCTTTCCTTCAAACTGAATAATTCTTAGACTTTATATAGTCATATCTAAATGTCAAATTAAGATTTTGATATCAGTTATAAAACTTAAAATATATATATATATATAATTATTCTATTTTGAAAATTAGAGGGGTTTTTAAAAACGGCTCTAAATATGTTATTTAAAATGGGTATCTAGGAAGTATTTTACACCATAAATAAGAAAGTATGTTTATATTTATAAAATTCATTCATAATAATAATGGTTGTTTACCAATTTTCAAAAATCTTAATTCTATTATTATTATTATTATTATTATTATTATTATTAGCACCGCGTCTTACTAACCATTCGGGTTATACGCACTTACGCTAATGTGTAATGGTAGGGTGATTGTGAGAGGAAATGAAGGACCTACAGTTTAACGTGGAATCGAAACCACGGTGGAGGCCTGGGATTTCCCACATTCACAAGATGTCTTGTCAGAGGTGAAGGAAGGGTTTGGTAATCATATAAATCCGTGCCGGAACCGAGGATTGAACCCTGGACCCCCAGCACAGGAGTCTGACACCTTACCCCTAGACCGCCAGGTCACCTGCTTGATTAGAAAAATAGTTTAATTTCCTTCACATGTTATATCTACAGTTGTTGAATATCTTTAGATAGTGTTCAGGAATTTAGTAATAAATTTTTTTATCTTCATATAAATAGTTTCTTGTCTAATGCTGCCATGCTCATGACAGATATTCAAGAAACTTATGAAGAGAAACTATGTTCATACTGGTGTAATATTTTATTTATTTTGGAAAAAAAAGTTTTGCTATAAACAATGCAAAAACATTGCCCTTAACTCACGTTTCCTTTATCCCCACCTTAGCAGATTAATCTTATGATGTAATGAATAAGAAAGATGATTAGATGAACGATGTTATAGTCATAAAAGCTATGAAAAATGATGAAAAAATATAGTTATTAAATATTTATATTTGTAAATACAACCTCATCAAATGCACCGGTGCCAGGCCTCCACCGTGGTTTGGATTCCACGTTAAACTGTAGGTCCTCCATTTTCATCTCACAATCACCCTACCATTACACATTAGCGTAAGTGCGTATAACCCGAACGGGTAGTAAGACGCGGTGTTAAAATTATTAATAATAATAATAAATGCACCGGGACGAGATACAAACACCGGCCTCACAGTCATCAATCAAACCCGTCTGTTTGGAATCTGACATCTTAGACCACTAGACCACCGTTGATGATTTGAATTGGAGTAAGTCTTAGGTATAGCTACGCATTCAGGATTTCAGATAGACAATAAGCACTATTAAAAAGGGGCGATTCAATACCCGTTAGATAGAGATCTTTTGAGTTTTATTTAAGACTATATATATTATACACACCCATATATATGTATATATACTCTATCACACACACACACACACACACACACACTCTATACACACCAAATTATCCCAAGAGCATTGTATCTTTGAAAAACATCTGAGTAATGCTTTTTAACTTGATAAAGGGAACTCACTACCTTATAATTTGCGTCACGGTTTTTTCTTTCTTCGCTCCATCCTACATTTGTTGTTCTTGTACTAAAAAGAGACCACTAAAAAACTTAAGCACTGACATCTTCATAATGCAATAACAAACAATCAAATAGCAACGTGACCTGCCTTGGTGGCGTAGTTGGTTAACACACCAGTTTCGTATAGCCAGACTGCCGAGGACGGGGAGAGAAAGGTTTGAATCTCGGTCGGGTGAACTGGTGGGTTTATTATGAATGTTTTTCCACGTTCCCTCCACGCAAATGTTGGTTCAATTCCTATAAACTCAACTTTACCAATCCCTAATCCATCAGGGTATAACCCGAACGGTTAGTAAGACGCGGTGTTAACAAATAACTAAAAATAACGCTGTCTTACATTGTTTTCTCCCTCTAACAGTCAAAACATAAACCATATATTAAACTCAATTTTTATGGTTTTCTTTTTTGATACAAATTTATATATTTATTAATAAAATGAACCCTCACGACTTCTTGTTAAATTTCTGCCCCCTTCCCCTTTCCTTTCCACTCTTTTACTTAACCTGTTATATTGGATATTTCATGTTTATTTTTTAATTTGTTTTTTATTTGACTTATAGAAACAAGATTTATAAATGGTTGTAATAAAACAAAACAACAGAAAACATTGTAATACTTGTCAAGGTTGAACTATCTACAGTAGGGAATTGTTCACTTCAACTAATTTGTCATCAAATAATTAACTAAACAAAATAATGCTCATGTAAACTTTTTTAAGTATTTATTTTCTTGTAATACCTATTAGTTATTTTTTCTTTAAAATTACATAATATGAAATTTGACAAACGAGATATATAAAGATTAACCAAAGCTATGAGAATATTTTTAATCGTGACGAAAATAATCCAAAGGTACATACATTAATTGCATTTTAAGAAGTGACTTGAATTTTTTTTCAATAACTACACGGATAAATAGATAGATATAAGTGATATTTAAACAAGAAATTAAGATCAAAATTAACGATGCTAATATTTTTATAATGGATAATATTTCATAGAAATAAATATCAATTTAATTAAATTTAATAAAACTATTGAAACCATTTTATAGATATTATCATGACATCGTAAATTTACAAAAAAAAACTTTAATTTGTAATATTATTAATAGGCCTATAGTTCAGAAGATTGTCCTAAAAATATCTGTGATTTTAATCCTTTCTAATAAATATTTCCCATCGTGTGTCCTTATCTTAAAAACTACTATTTTTTAAAAAAGAATATTTACAAATTTAGGTGTGGGGATACCAATCGATTATAGCTTTAGTATTTTATTCTTTATTTTCCTTTTTAATCGGCTGAAGAAGATGCCAAAAGCGAAATTCGTCAGATCGTGCCTTAATGTTACGTCATCGTAAGGCGGTAAAGCCTATATGAAATAACCAACCTTGTCTCTCACGAAATCTATATACTTTATAAGGAGAAAAGGGGAAAAGGGGGGGGGGGAAGAAATAAAAATATAAAAACCAAAGTTTTATAACAAGCCATGCCGAAAATGAAGTTCGGATATTACCTGATAATGAGATCCTAATGAAAATCATTTTCTAGCTAACAGATTACAGAGAACGGTTATTAAAGTTCCGCGTATGGGCCAACGAATAAAGGTTGGGGATGGGGAGGGGGGAGGGATGGTGAGTGGGGCGGGGGTGGTAGTTATGAAGACTTAGTTTGACTTAAATGACGATCGGCATTTTCATCGTCTTCTTAGTAAAGTGCTTTATTTTTTCCTTTTTTTTTTTATCGTAGCGCTTGTCGATTTTACTTTGTTTACGGACCACTTTTTATCTTATTAACACGATTTTTTGAAGCTGTTTTTTTTTTTTTTGTAACCCAAAAGTGTTTTGTCTGAACGACTTAATGTAATGATTTGAAACTGGTAAAATTAACAGCTACTTAGAGGTTATGTTTCATATAAGTTCTCTTTACACAATCTCCTTTTTTTTCTGTGCAGGCTTTATTAAAGATTTATAATTTTATATCTTTAAGTAACTCTATTCGTTCATCAATCATTTAAAATCGATATTAATTTAGTTTGTCTAATATGAGAATAATATGTTAGTAAAAAAAAAAAGAAGTTAAACCAACGTGACCAAATTGGATAGTTATTTAAAATATACACGTAAATAATTTTAGACTTTATACTAAATAAAAAATGAATAAGCTATGCCTAGTTTAAATTATCCCCATCTGTTGTTCTGGTGATAATGTGCTAGTTTTTGGAATTGAAGGATCTAAGTTTAACTGATTAAAATGTTTATCATATTAATACTACCCACAATAACATCACCTAAACTTTGATTAATTGACACATGAAAGATTGTTTTTTCTTAGGTTGGGTAAGTTATAAATATTTTTTTTTAAATAATCACAATGATAAATAAAATACATGTTATTCTGTAAAAGTTTTAAGCTGCCCCTACTCTAGCTGATATATTTAAAGTTTAAATTTTATGTGATATTGAAGGTATCAATAAGCATACATTCTATTATATGTATTTATCTATTTTATATAAATAAATATATACTGGTGTGTTTATTGATATCATTAAATATCGAATTTTGTATGTTTCTATAAATCTAAATATCTAATGGTTTATGTCCAGAATATTGTTTTATTTTATTTTATATATTTATCACCGCGTCTTACTATCCGTTCGGGTTATACGCTTAAGTACTAATTACGTCAATGGATTAGGAATCGGGAAGGTTGAATTTAGGAGAAGTTAGTAGAGTGGGAAAACATTTAGGAAGAACCCCCTCCAATTCACCCGACCGAGATTCAAACCTTGAACTCCCCTACCTCGGCAGTCAAGCTCAACATGAAACTAGCGCGTTAGCCATGCACGCCACCGAGGCGGGTCAGAAAATGGTTAATGATTAGAGCGTTAAGTTCTTCAATTTAATTTGTTTACATATTTTATATAGTTTTTAAAGTAAGAAGAGGTATGTTATTTAAAAATACGTCCAAAAGAGGGAAGAAATGTATCAGCATAATACTCGTATTAGTTATTATTATTATTGTTATTATCAATAATAATATATTATATTTTAAGTTTTTATATTAATAAAAATTATAACATTGTAAAGTCATCTTAAATATAGATCTAACCTCCCAAAAACAAACTTAATTTTTTTTTATTTGAAGTGGCTCATGAAATAATGTTTTTAGATAATTGAGAGTTGTTTTAATGGTTTTGAAGTTTCACTAAATAAATTTCCATTAGAAATACCAATGTGTGAGAATATTTATCTTCTAGTAGGCAGCGTTCTTAAATACACAACTCTATAAAGTCAACAATTATAATATATCCGTATGAGACAATAACACTCGAAAGCAAATAGAAACATAATTATCAACCCACTTCATTTTCCTCAACATCCCTAGTGTAAATATGTGAACAGACCAAACGGATAGTAAATATCTGTGCACAAAATGAGGGATTAAGTGGCGATAATTGGCTTAAACTAATTTTTTTTAAACTGATATTATTAATAGAATATTATGTATCAGTTTTAATCAAAGGAAACTAACAAAAATATGTAGTTTTGAACTGAAGCAATCTAAGTAAGATCTTCTAACTACCTTTAGAAAAACTTTATAAACACCAGAACTTCAAACTTCCTTCAGACTTTTTTAAGTATGAACGAGAAAAGATTAATTATCAAAGCTCTCCGTTGGCTTTATAAACTTTGTACAGTTCAATTTTCACAAGAAATCTACACTAATATTATAAAGAGGAAAGATAAGATCTTTATTTTTTTTTGTAATGGATAAACTCAAAAATTACTGGACCGATTTTAAAAATTCCTCCACCAATATAAAGCTAAATTATCAGCGAGTAACAGAGGCTATATTTTATTTTGAAAATTTAATTTATTCCTAATAAAAATGTATATAGTTTTACACAAGGTATAAAAAATTGCCTAAAAATATGCTTTTTCCACGTGCGCTGCAAAAACTATTGCTATTACATAAAAAATACTACAAAAAAACATACATATTGAAAGTTCTCACTAATGTGAACACACATATATATATATATATATGTGATATATATTAAAATGATATATATTATACTATATAAATTACTATAAATATATATACTAATCATTAAATCATGTGATCCAAAGCTTTCATTTTTGATAAATATTATCAATATATGAGAAATAACACAAATAATAGTAGTAAGAGGCTCTAAATTTTTGTCTTGAAAAAATATGTTTATATTTTCTAAAAAGTTATTCCTATGAAAATTGGACTCCATCATTCTCGTGTTTTAGCGGCCACCATAAACTACGATCAAATCCTAATAATAATCCTAAATCTCTCCCTTTATGAAATCACCTTCGCATATAAGATTTTTTTTTTCAATCTGATAAGTTTCAGGCGTGTCTTACATTGTCAATGGTGAATTATTATAATCATATGTGAGCAGGTATTACAAAAAAAAGGAGTCTTCAACAAAGATATTGCTTGTGGGTAGAAATAAGGTACAAAAGGTAAAACTAGTAATTATTCAATTTATAAAGACGGAAAATTAAGTGACTTGTCACTGAACCGAAATATTTTTTTACATAGGATTCAAGTTAACTTAGCAAAATGGATTATTCTTTTTTAATTATAGGTTTGCAAATCTTTGTTGTCGGATTGAGCATGATTATTCAAAACTTAATTCAAATTACTAATCATTTACTAGTAGATCGTGGTAAAATCAATCATTGATTTATCAGTGATGGGATATAAAGGGCTAATATTGTTGTAAATGTATAACTCACAGTCACTTTTAGTATCTATAGAAGAGTATTAGTATAAAATAAACGTTTAAAACAAAAAAATGCTGTTGAAACCGATAACAATATTAATAATGTCAAATGTTATCTCACAAGAATTGATATATTTTTTAACAAAAGTGATAGTTAAAGATCACAGGACTTAAATTATGAACATAAGAAAATGATTTTAGCAGCCTGTTTGAATGTCTAAAAAGGGTATTCCTATATTAAATGAAAAATTGGTGTACCCGTTCATCGCACGGGAAATCTATAAAAATAGCTTTGTTATTTTTCGTATATAAAATAAACCACAAGAAAAAGTAAGCGAATCATAACTTATGTTCGAGTATTAACCCTTTTTTGGTTTAGATTGTGATATAAAACGTTAAAATAGTCTGGCTAGATAAAACACAATGTCAAAATAGAGATACAATATGAATATATTTTCAAAGTTGACAATTATTTGAAGATAAAATTATAACTTCGTTTTTAATATACAATGATTTGAACTCTTGCATTTTGGTGCTAATAAAAAATAAATAGGAGCATCACAGCATACATAATTTGTTGTTAATGTGTTGTAATTAGATTCAATCAAGAATATTTTAGCATCCTTTTACCACATTTACCTCGTTTTCCATTCTTACCCATTTTACACGTTTAAAACATTTTACCCTTCCTACCTCTTTTTACCATAATTATTTAACATTTTTACCTTTTAAACCCATCTCGTCGGATTTACCCTTCCTTACTCTTAAAACTAATTCTACCCTCCTTAACCCTGTTTGACATTTAACGTTTTTTGATTTGTTAACCATTTTTATTTCCTTCACCCCGTTAACCTTTAAATCTTTTATAATTTTATAATATTTACTTTTTGTTCTTATTACAATTTTTACTATTTTATCCTTTTCGACGTTTTCTCTTCACTGTGCCTCTTTTGCCCGTTTTGACGTTTAGTTCCTTTTAGGACATTTTGCTTTTATTACCCTTTGAGATTAAATTTACTCTTTTATTTTTTTTACTGTAATTGGTCTTTTTTTTTTAGCTTTTGTGGCACTTTTTACATTACTAATACCCGAATAAGCCCCCAAAAAATAGTTTAGGGTAGGAATGGTAAATATTTAAGGATATTGTAAATGTGTAAAAAGTGCAATAAGGGCATAGAGGTTAAACAGAGTATGAAGTAAAACTTTAATCAAATTTTCTTTTAAAAAATATCAAAAGGGAACCTAAAAGTTTAAAAAGCGTAAAATAGATTAACAGGGTTTAAAAGGCTAAATATAGTAAAAATGTTAATATTATGTCTTTATTTGGAGTAGCTCCTTATCTTTCCTAACAGTTTTAACTTTTATAAACAATTTTTAAGTTTTTTTTACTGTTCTGAAAATGTTGATCCCCCTCCTAATTTTACCCAATCCAACTTTAAAATCTCAAACTTTAAGGCCTGCTTGTAAAATTTCAATTATCTACCTTCACTAGCCCCCCATTATTTACAAATTCATAGCGCCCCATTTTTAAATTTCCATTTTTTAAACTTTTCATTATTATTATTATTATTATTATTATTATTGGCACCGCGTCTTAATACCCGTTCGGGTCACACTCACTTACGCTAATGTGTAATGGTAAGGTGATTGTGAGATGAAATGGAGGACCTACAGTTTAACGTGGAATCCGAACCATGGTGTAGGCCTGGCAATCCACACATTCACAAGTTGTGATTAATACACGTCTTGTCAGAGGGGAAGGAAGGGTTTTGCAATAAGATAAATCTGTGCCGGGACCGAGGATTGAATCCCGGACCTCCAACACAGAAGTCCGACACCTTACCCCTGGACCACCAGGTCACTTTTTTTCATTAATAACTAACAATAATAACTTTATGATTGATTTTTTAAATAAAATAAATATTTTTTAGCATATAGATATACTAGTGTACTGTTTCGGTTATATGTACTAATTACGATTTGTGCTAGGGATGAGGATGGTTGAATTTTAGAGAAAGTGTACTTACATTTGGGTGGAGAGAGAGTGAAAAAAACAATTACGAAAAACTACCCTCAATACAGCCCAAAGAGATTTCAAACTCTATCTCCCTGCCATCCGCAGTCTAATCTATTGTGAGAGTGACGCCTTAGACAATGTGGTCACCAAACCAACCATTAAACTTGAAATATCTTTAGCACTACATAAATAGATACACACAAAAATAAAAAATGATCGGTAAGAAAATCATCAATTATATGATTGCACAGTAAATAGTAATCAAACTTCGTTATCTCAGGAATCTACTTCATAAGGTATGGCTTATGTGGGGTTCGAATCTCGGTTGAGTGTAGGGAAGGTGGATTATCATAAGTAGTTTCCTATTCCTATTCCCTGCACAATAGGGCACGAATTCCACTAAATTCTATCTTTTTCTTACGTATCTTGACAGTGTAAATAAGTAACTAACCGGACAGATAGTATAAAATAGTTTGAAAAAAAAAGAATCCTAGCATATTTTAGATATTTTTATATTTCAATAAAAAAAAAGTGTATTGGCTATTGAATGAAATACACTTTATTTGTTAAGTTAAATAATAAAATGTAAATACCAGCTGGGCCTAAGACCATTTAGGCCTAAGCACAATTTTTTAGAAGACATATAAAAAGTTGTTACATGTTAATATTATTATTATTAGCACCGCGTCTTACTACCCGTTTGGGTTATACGCACTTACGCTAATGTGTAATGGTAGGGTGATTACCTACAGTTTAACGTGGAATCCGAACCACGGTGGAGGCCTGGCATTCCTTACATTCACAAGATGTCTTGTCAGAGGTGAAGTACATGTTAATAAACAAAGCATCTATCATCAGTGAGTACCTCCTTTAAGTGAACACATGTTCATGAATTTTGATATCTCGATCATCCTGTACTAGAACCAAGTCAATATATCCACCTCCCCTCCTTTTTTTTTATCAAAAACAAAAGCAAGAGAGGTAGTAGAACCAAATGGTTCTTAATCTGAAAACGTTTTTAAAGAGGAGGGAAGGGTAAGGTTTATAAGGTAGCCAGATATCTTTATTGTGGTCGAATACTTAAACAAGGAATATGCTAATAAGCGTTAACGCTTTTTAAAATGATACACACACACACACAAGAATAGCGCATGCTCACCTGATGCCTTTTGTTCCTTCTTGTCGTACATAACCTCAACACATACACACACGTCATCTTCCCCTACTCCCCCTCAATATATGGTGAAGGTGGTAAGATGGGAGGGCAGTTTTGGATTGTGGTAATCATAGGGTGTCGAGCGGGCAGAGAAAGATATTCATATTGTTCTTGAAAAAAAGACAAGAGCCGTCTATGTCCATTTAAAACTTATTTATAAACTAAATATTCTCTGAACTTAAGATTTTGGCTGGTGTTGGTTAGTTTGTAAAACATGAATAATGCCCATATTTAATTCCTTAAATAAATAAATTATATTTAACAATAAGTTAAACTATTGCACTATATATAGTTATAATAATTTACACAATGATATTATGGGTTTTAAATTGAATTTAATGGAAGACTATGTTTGCCCTGAAAAATATCAAAATTACCTTGCAAGTTTTCACTGAGGCGTAGCTCATAAGATGGGGTCGTTGTTTATACCTTAAAGGAGATAACTGATATTTTTCAAGGTAAACGAAGGGTACCTACTTAAAGTTGGAAGTGTAGCAAATGCTATTTAAGGGCAATGTTTTCAGTTTTAATAACAATACTTTTTTTTTGTCAAAATAAATACAATATTTTTCTAGTGGAAACATAGAGTTTAATTTTCTTCACATGGTGATATCAACAGTTGTTGAATGGCTATCAAAGGGGTGTTGGAATAATTTAATGACAACTTTTTCTCTTCATCTAAAAAGTTTCTCATCTAATGTTGCTATGCTCATGATAGATATTCAACAACTGTTGATATTAACATTTGAAAAAAATTATACTCTATGCTTCTGATGAAGCAATATTTTATTTATTTGTACCAAAAAAATATTTTGATATAAATAAATGCGAAAGAACTGAAATTTTCACTAGTACCCTATACCACCACCTTAAATTCATTAAACTGCCAACTGCATCCATCGATGGACACGCAATATAAGTAATCAGTCTCATTTTGTGTGGTTTTTCAAGGGTGAATTTTAAAGCTCGTATTGGGGTGTACTGTGGTTGGTTGTACTAAAAAGCTTCCCACAATCTCTTTATCGGTGTAAATCTGGGCACCTTTCTTCTAAACTATATATTAATTATTCCTAGATCATTAGCGTAGTCAATATATATGTAAGTATAAACAAAACTATTATTGATACGTGGTGGAGTTGTTCTTCTTAGTAAAATAAATTTGTTTATTTAAAATCAATTAAATTATATATATTTTTCAACTCGTTGGAAATTAAAAGGTGTTAATGAGCTATAACATCCTAACAAACATTGTTGAGAAAATGAGAACTAAATCAAAACGACTACGATAACCTATCAACAAAATCCGGAGCAACTGAAAGATATAATGTATTTTTTCGATTTGAGCCGCATCCGACGTAAAAAGTGGATATATGTGATTTGTTGCTCTGCGCGTTCACATCACATATGCACTGTGCCCATATGGGTGGAGACAGCGGCTATCCCTACAGGGGGGCATCAGGGAAGATATGTTATTCAGTCGTATTGTTTTCAGCTGTTATGGGAGTCGCTTCTCCACTGACACCTTAAATGTAGGGATGGTACCGCAGTCATACATTAAAAAAAATAAAGAAGGGCGTGTTTCAAGTTGTCAACGCTGGACAGAGATGTCTTGTAACGTTGGCTGCCCTGCCTTCGTAGTATGTTAAGTTGGTAACCTTCCAATGAATGGTAATACAACATTAATACAGTCCAATATTCATTTTAAGAATCTTATCTGTCCGCTGAGAAAAAGTTATTAGATCTACTTTTACGTATTCAAACGTCAAGCCAAATTATAGAAAACAATCACTTTATATATATATATATATATATAATCAATTAAAATAATCATAAAATAAAAGCTACAAATTTTGGCCACAAAGAATTATGTTTGTATTTTATAAAAGACCTTTACTGTTACGATTTGATTGTATCCATTATGAAGGCTGGAGTCATTTTTTTTTATCACAGTTGGGGTTTTAAAAATTAATAATGTTTGAAAAAACACACCAACGTGGAATTATCTCGTTGTTTTACGCTAATTCAGAGAATGTTGGCTTTACCCTTTAGTGGGGAATTTATTAATGATTAATGGCTTGTAGATATCTTTCTGGAAACAGGGGAATAGTAAAATGTTCTTGGGTCTATATGTTTATTTAAAATATGAAACAAAAATATGATGGTTTAATACTTTTTAATCGCATTGAATTTTGCTTAAGTTATTATCTACTTTACTGTAGTGGATTTTTTTTAGTTTCACATAGAGATAATATAAAATAATATATAGAATAAATTATGTTTCTCACTTCCCCTTTTTATGAAAAAAATTAATTGTTTCTTCACGAAGAAAAGTGAAATGAATCCAAATTTTGCGACTATAAAGGAAACTTAAATTCTATTCAAAAGTAAAAGTGAATGAGAAGGGTGATGTGATGTTGTTTAAATAAGAAGTTTAAATTGTATGGTAATGACAGCTTTGGTGGCCCCATAGTCTAACGCACTACTCTTGCTGTAGAATATACAATTGATAGAGAGGAGATCAAGGCTAAAATCTCGGTCGGGTGTACTTATTGTGGTTTTCCCAAAATGGTTCGACATTCACCCTCCAAGCTCCAAACGGGTAAACTTCTTATAAATAAAACCTTCCTAATTCAAAATAGCATTAGTGTAATTAATACATAGGCGTATAACCCAACCGGGTAGTAGGACACGATGCTAAAAACAGGAGGTAGTGGTATTTTACAGTGTTATGAACATGTACTTTTTGAAACTTTGTAATTTGATACAAACTTTGGTATTCAATTTGTTTATTTTTCGCAAATAGTTCAAGGACTTCCTGAAGCTGCACTTTACACCTATTTCCCTAGTCTCTGCTAAAGTTAATAAAGTAATGTGCTTAGAAAAAAATATTTTCTAAAAACTAAGAACACTAGAAAAAAATTCTTCTATAGCTTTAAGCCAACAGAGTTTGCTCAATCTGATCATGACGTAGTACTCGTATTGACAAATATTGCCTTTGAGGCGTATGTTGAGGTTTAATTTCATCCAGATATGTTGGAAATTATATTTTCCACGTTTGGCAATCCTATCCTTCGATCCACCCTAATTCAGGAGCATTTCCTTCAAGTAAGCCTCCTAATCGCTCTACCTCCTAGATTAATTCGTGTGTAAGCCTTGTGATGAATGAAACTATAAAATACATTTCACTTAAAAAAAATGCGTTCACAGAAATTTAAAAAAAAAGTTTAGATATTTTTGGAAAAACGAGATTTAAAAAAGCATGATCTGGGACAATTTACTCCAGTTGGGTTGGTAATCCTAGGCCTAAACTCCACTGATGAGCCACCAGCCAATTCTCTCCCTTCCTCACCCACATCCTTTCACCAAGTTAGAGGGAGGGGGTGCTGGGGGGCGCGTTATTCCCTTGTTTACCGACAATCTCTCGCATTTACCAGAGAAGGCACACGCGCAAGCGAGTGGTTTAATTTGATGCCCTGAAATCCCGGGCAAAGTGCCTACTTCAAAGGAGATATTAGTCGGTCGAAAATAGGCGGGTTGGGGAGGGGCTAAAATAGGGGGTAGGGCGATAAACCTTTGGACATAATGGGTCAACAGCGAATAACAAGTGTGTATTGTATGGCAAGGTTTTTCGAACAGGTTCATGCAACAGTGGCCGATGTCCTTGTAATTAAACGCTAACTATGTTTTGACTAATAGTTTTTTATCACTAGTTCTCGGTACCCATTAGGGCTATATGCTAATGTGTTAGGGATGAGAAAGGTTGAATTAAGAGAAAAATTCCTGCATTTGCATGGAGGGAGAGAGCAAAACCATTTAGGGAAAGAAAACAGCCTCAAAAGACCCGACTGGTATTTGATATCTAGTCTCCTCATAATCGACAGTACAGTCTATTGCGATAGCTACGCCAAAGATCAAAGCACACCTAACTGTTTTTCAAAAGTTTGGTTGAGATGAAACCATTATTTAAAAATTTACGTGTGTGGTTATACAAACATACATGATCATCATAATAAACAAGCAACTTATCCCCTTGCCAATTTTGAAAATTAATTTCATGCACCTGCTTGAACTACTCATTTATTCACTCATGAGGATGGGATGTAAAAGGTAGAGTTTAGAGGAAATGTACTTACATTTGACCCGTTTCAATGACCTTGTAATCTAAAGCGTCCCACTCTTGTGTTAGACTGGACTGTCAGTACCGCGGAGATTTGGATTCGAGTCCTTGTTGTGTCTATTGAGAGTGGTCTTTTTAAACTGGTTTTCTACCCTCTCTCTATACAAATTCAGGTAAATAGTCTCTTATCTTTCTCAACCTAGCTCACTAGATGTGATACTGTATGCGTATATCTTGAACCATTACTAGAATGCTGTGGAAGAAAACCTCTTTAACGTGTGTGGAGAGAGGGAAAAACTATCTGTTACTTTTTTGTATCCCCACGTCCTACTACTTGTGGCTATTTAGTTAAAAACCACCCTTATTATAGCAGAACAGGATTTGAGCTCCATTCTCCCCTTCGACAGAAATACAGGGTTCGGCAGAAATATCTCTCCGTTTTCCCACCACTGCTGGTGGTGCGCTAGTAGTACGTGGCATGTCCTAGGTACGCCATTTTGTAGATAATATTCAGACATTTAAGTTAAAATCATAGGTGACCTGGTGGTCTAGGGGTAAGGTGTCGGACTTCTGTGCTGGGGGTCCAGAGTTCAATCCTCGGTCCCGGCACAGATTCATCTGATTACCAAACCCTTCTCTTCACCTCTGACAAGACATCTTGTGAATGTGGGGAATGCCAGGCCTCCACCGTGGTTTGGATCTCACGTTAAACTGTAGGTTCTCCATTTCATCTCACAATCACCCTGCCATTACACATTAGCGTAAGTGCGTGTAACCCGAACGGGTCGTAAGACGCGGTGCTAATAATAATAATAAAGTTACAATCATAGCATGGAGTGGTGAATATCGTGTGTTAGTTATTGAGATTTAATTTAAAAAAAATCTGATTCTGTCATCGCTACACAGCAATTATTTCGTAAAAACTTTAGTCCAGGTCGATATGCTGCGGTACATAATAAGAAGACACTATTGCGATGGGTATCAAATTTCAGAGCTACAGTTTCAGCTTTGAAGAAGAAACCACCTGATGGACCACGAAGCGCCCGAACGCCGGAAAACATCCAATCAGTGAAACAAATATTTCAACAATATCCACGACGCTCAGCTCTTAAACACTCTGCTGCGTTAGGAATTTCTAGTCGGAGTGTAAGTTGAATTTTACATGCTGACTTACATTTTCATCCGTTTAAAGCGATTGTCGTATAGCAGCCAAATGAACGTTATTGTAGTAACCATGTCGCTTCTCGCCAGGATATTCTTGGAAATGTCCCAGTTAACTCTATTGTGCTGTCAAGTGATAAAGCAAATTTTCATTAATCGGGTTATGTTGGTGAGCAGAATTTTCTCTACTGGGCAGAGAATAATCCCCTACATTTACACGATCGTCCCTCGCACTCTTGAGCCTGTTACGGTTTGTTGTGCCATCTCTGAACTTGTAACTATAGGGCCATACTTTTTTTGAGGAAAGAAAGCAATCAATCACAGTAACGTCTGATCGTTATGTCAACATGTTATGCGACTTCTTGCAGCCAAAACCTAACGAACTCGGAGATCAAGTCGAAAATTTGTGGTTTCAACAAGAAGGTGACACTGCTCACGCAATGACAATCCATGAATGGCCATGAATTCAACAACTGTTGATATCACCAAGTGAAGACAATTAAACCATATTTCAAACACATCCTCCCAAACTACCGGTACAATAGATAGTACAGGCCTGACGCACCTTTGTCTGCTTGCCCGTAGTTGCAGGTCTCCAATAGATATAACCTTGTGTTTTAAAACAAATGCAGACCGACGTAACGAATCTTTCTTCCTTACTCTACACATCTCTTTATCTTCTTTCCTTTTCCCCTTGTTTTATTTCTCTTTCTATTTTCTTCTTCCTTTCCTTTCATTAGATGCTTTACTTCCATCAGATGCTTTTCCCCTTTTTTTATTGATCTCTCTTCCCCCTTTTTCTCTCCTATCTTAACTTTATTTCTCAACTTTTCCTAATATCTCAATTTCTTTTCCTTTCTCTCTCTGTTTCCCCCCTTCCTTTAATTATCTCCCTCCTCTTTCCATTTTCCTTACGTCTTTATGCCTTTCTCTATCTTTACCATTTTATTTATATATTGTTCTCTATCTTCTTTCTCTCTTTTCTTCATAATTTATGTACTTATCTACTTCTATTTTATTCGCTCTTTCTTTATATCCATCTCTTCTTCCCTGCTTCCCTCCCTCTCTTTCTTTCCATTTAACTCTCCCCTTATCTATATTTTTCTCTCTTTAGTTCTCGATACGTATATAATATATCTTGACTAATATATTTCTTTAGGTATAATTTAAATATTAGTTTAACTTCGGCAAATTATTATCAAATGAATTGCGAAAAATTTAGATGTTTACTTCTGAAAAAAATAAAATATGAACGTCATCAAAAATAAAAATCAATTTCTTGGTATTACTTTCATAATTGCCAAATAAGCGGTCGGTCTACTACAGTCCTACGATGAAGGCTGTCAGACACAAAACCCCATTAGTTTATTCGAGGCTGTGTTCCATAATAGAGTACTGCTTTAATTGGTACAGCTCACATGGTAGCTCAAGCCAAGATTATAAAAACCTCTCCCCCATCCCCCTTTCCCCCCTTTTTCAGCGCCAACAATTAAATACCGAAAACCTGCGTTGCATGAAAAGCTAATTTGTTGATCGATGAACCCCAAGTTTAACAGGATCTTAAATAGATCTCCATTACAACTGTTCAAACGTTAAAAGCTATTCAAACCTTCTCTCTCTTGTGTGTTTTTTTTTTTTTTACAACGAGACGATTG
>CABFOV010000814.1:142680-155128 GCA_902141375.1 Timema poppense | reverse complement strand
TGAGGCCCCTCTGTGAGCATGTGAGTGTTTATAAATCACCATAACACTGGAAGAAACCGAGGCCCCTCTGTGATCATGTGAGGGTTTCTAAATAACCCTGGAATATACGAAAGCCCTAGATATCAAGTCAGTGCAATCAGTGAAATAGTTTAGGCTCCAGGCCAATATACAGACACACATACAGACAGTTGGCACTGTGCAAATCAATTATTATAATTCGGGGAGTAATGAAACGTCAACATCCATCAACAATTTGAATTCTATTTATTTGGACGGATTCCTTCTATTTCCTAGGATTCATGAAAAAGTGAAAATAAGTGAGTTTAGGAGTATAAATAACTTAAAAGTGTTACCCATACACGTCAAAATTACGCTGTGTCCCCTCGAAAACGTACCGGATACAACTGTCCCGAAATGACTCAAGTAGACAGAGGACAAAACAATAAAGGGTGAGGGTATTTTTTTTTGACGACCACACAATGTAGGCAAGACGACAAGTTTCTCTGATACCGAGCCAATTCCAACGGAGAAACCAAGAGTGACTTTTTCTGTTGACCCAGGATTGGCACAATGTTTTTTTTAACGAGTGAATAAGAGCCACGCCAATTAGCAAGCGGATGAAGGCATAAATGTAGTCCTGCCTGGTTGGCCAGTAATGGCGAATCGGGGATTAGATCCCAGACAGGTATTGTGAGGTGATTTTATATAAAACGGTTTATAACTCCCAAAAAAAAGATGCGTGGATACATTTTTTTAAATTATTTCTTTCTTACTCTTATGCTATCAGTTTAAATGCTCAGAAATCCGTGATGGGTGGCGAAACGAAATGCAAAAGGCAAAAACAACTACAAACAAATATAGAAAAATGAGGGTGGGAGGGAGAGATGATGGGTTGATCACTTGCACCCAATATCACCTCTGAGGAAACTGCAGGGCTTACAGAGAAATAAAAATATCTTCGCTTTCTCTCTCGGTTAACTTGCTAACCTCCTATTTTTAAGGTGGGATGGAAAAGGACGTGATAAAAGGCCAGTGTTTTTGCAGTTTTTGGTGCAAAACTTTTTTTTTTGTCTAAAATAAATAAAATATTTCTCCAGTTCAAACAGAGAGTTTTATTTTCTTCATATGTTGACCTCAAGAGTTCCTGAATATCCATCATGAGTATAGCAGCATTAGGCGAGAAACTTTTTAAATAAAAAAAGTCATTAAATTCCAGTACACACTTTAGAGATATTCAAGAAATTTTGAGGTCACCATGGGAATAAAATTAAACGCTATGTTTTCAATGGAGCAATTTTTTACTTATTTTGGCTAAAAAAAGTTTTTCCATAAAAACTGCAATAATACTGGCTTTTTCTCGCATCCCCTTCCATTCCACCTTGGTTTATGTCGGAAGGAGTTGTGCTGGGGTAAAAAGATAGGGGCAACATTAATGAACCAGCGTTGCCAAATGTATCTTATATTTATGGGAAAATTAACCACATTTCCCTTGGGCACTTCTTGTCAGGGATGGTTGCAAGGGAAAAGAGCGAATTAGATAAATTAATATAAACTTTTAGTTTAAGAATCTATTGGGTAGAGTATAAGACAAAAGTAAGATAGGAGATAGGTTGAAGTGATAATATCGTGTCATGGCTTTCGTCTACGCTCATGTGTATTTCAGTTAACTGCTTTTACTTTTAATATCCATATATCCTTTTAAAAAATGCGCACAACTTCCTACCTCCCACTTGGGCTATATCCAGACCAATAGAGTAGGGGTGAGATGGATTGAGTTTTATAGGAAGAGGGGAAGTGTGTTAAGTCATTAAGGAAAAAACTAATTTACACCTAGCTGGGATCCAAAACCCAACTCCTTCATCACCTGTCAACAATACAAGACGAGACTGATGACTTTGTGCATGTGTCACCTAATACGTGACACTTTAGATGAAATCTTGATTAAATAGCCCATATGTCAATAATTTTACATGTATGTACAGTAGAATTCTATCCATCCATAAATTTGTCACGCTGCGTGGCCGTGAATGGTGATTGTGTTCGCCGGCCAGCCCACTCTTTCATTTCAAGGCCACATACCATCCCCACAACCCCAAAGATTTAAATTCATTCTATTCTTGTTTACAGCAACAATAAGTTTAAACTTACTGTATTTCTCTCACTACAGTACTATAATGTGAGTACAGTTCTATGTATTATTGCAAAAACTAGTTTAAAAAGAACCCACCTCGGTGGCGTAGTTGGCTAATGTGCTAGTCGTGTTGAGCTCAACCGCTGAGGACGGGGAGATCGAGGTTCGAAACTCGGTCGGGTGAACTATAGGTGGTTTTTCCTAAAATGGTTTTTCGCTCCCCTTCCACGCAAATTCGGGTTCACTTCCTCTAATTAAACCTTACCAATTCTTAATCCATTAACGTAATTAGTACTTAAAGCGTATAACCCGAACGGGTGGTAAGACGTGGTGTTAAATAATAATAATAGTTTAAAAAGTTGGGTGACCTGGCGGTCTAGGGGTAAGGTGTCAGACTTCTATGCTGGTGGCCGGGGTTCAATCCTCGGTCCCGGCACAGATNGCCGGGGTTCAATCCTCGGTCCCGGCACAGATTTATCTGATTACCAAACCCTTCCTTCACCTCTGACAAGACATCTTGTGAATGTTAGGAATGCCAGGCCTCCACCGTGGTTCGGATTCCACGTTAAACTGTAGGTCCTCCATTTCATCTCACAATCACCCTACCATTACACATGAGCGTAAGTGCGTATAACCCGAACGGGTAGTAAGACGCAGTGCTAATAATAATAATAATAATAATAGTTTTAAAAAAGTGGTTTTAGAGTAAATTTTGCACTTTCTTTCGAAACATTACGTTGATTAAATTATTAATCTGACTATCCAGATTTCTCCATATACGGATCACGTCCGGCACTAATTAATCCGGATAAATGGAGTTCTACTGTATTTAAATAAAGAAGATTTAAGAAAGGTACTTTCTTGATGGGGAATAATAAGTTCAAGAGCTTTATATAAATAGATTTAAATGGTTTGGAAGTGTAACTTTTATATTGTAACGCCCCTCGCTGATTAAATACGGAGGATTTAACACTTCCAGTATTTTATTGGCTTAGATACACGTGGTATGTTCTTGATACATTCCAAAAACGAACTATTCTGTCAGAGAAAAGCACACACATGTCTTCACTTGTTGGAATTCTAGCTAACCCTGTTGTTTTAGCTTGATAAGCGTCTGACCACAAGCCTCAGAGAAAAGCTTTATTTTTAATAACATTATGTTTAAGCCTCCCATATAATCATGTTTAATAAAGAACAATAATATCAAGGGTTATTGAGTTCAAAATATCAAATAAAAAATAATAGATTGTGTAAAAATGATATTTAAATCTCAATCCAATCAATGTTTTAATCCCCCAACATTATATCACTACAAAATAATTTGTGGCAAAAAAAAAAAGAGTAATTAGAACAAAAACAACTAGCTCTTGCTTTTAAAAGAACAGAAGTGTTTTGAAAGTATGTTTTGTGATGTTGGAGATACCAAAATCGATTTATGAATCAAACGAATTCCTAGTTCCAAATTAGGTGGCCGCATGGTCAGTGGTTGGTAAACCACGGAAAGCTGACTAATTTTATCTTGGACGCCAAAGATTTTGGAAAAAATGTCTAAGCCCTCCACCCTGTAAGGTAGCAAGTTTACCATGGCATGGATTATAAGATAGAGCCACAGTTTAGACAGAGCCACAGTTTAGACCATAAAGGTTGGATTGATGCTTTTCAGGCTATACAGAGTGCTGCTCACTTCGCTTATTCACGAGAGCAGCAAGCTTACCTTATTTAATTCCACTATGATGCACCTTATATGATAGGCCCATAAAGAATTATATCCAAAATAATAAGAAACATAACTATATATATATATATATATTATTATTATTATTATTAGCACCGTGTCTTACTATCCGTTCGGGTTATACGCACTTACGCTAAAGTGTAATGGTAGGGTGATTGAGAGATGAAATGGAGGACCTACAGTTTAACGTGGGATCCGAACCCCGGTGGAGGCTTGGCATTCTACACATTCACAAGTTGTGATTAATACACGTCTTGTCAGAGGTGAAGGAAGGGTTTGGTAATCAGATAAATCTGTATATTTATATCTATGATGTTGGGAAACTCAACGCCCAAACTGAACATATAGCTTGTTTGAACTAAAAGTAGTACAAAATCAGCGTACATTTACATCCGGAAAACTATACTAATACCATTAAATTGTGTTAAAAGTTTAGGCTAACAGCGCCTCTAGAACAAACCTGTGCAAGCAGGCGTGTACAGCAAGTTGCATACGAGTTAGGCGCGTGTCAATCCACACCTCGACATCTTGGAGCACAGTAGCAGAACATACCACAATAGTAAGCAACAAACCAGTCCATTTAGAAATTAAAATACTTTCTAAGGGTCATTATTAACAGTCATACATCAAGGAAAGTGCTTGCCATCATTACATGTGCAGTTCTGCGCACCTAACTCCTATGCAAACCGTTGTACACGCATGCTTCAACCGCTATGTTATTCCGGCGCTGTACTTCGAAATTTTTTAACATAATTTAATGGTATTAGCATAGTATTCCGGATGTAAGTGGATAGGGATTTTGTATTATTATACATAAATATATTTAAAACATATTGAGTACCCCCTTGGATCTCTTCGCGTACGCCAGAGTGAATACCTTTACTTTAGACCACTCGTCCACCTAAGCTGGTAGTTCAATAGTTACTTCAAACATATGATAAACTAGCAATCCCACACAGTGTTGCCCGTGACTCACTGTGGTATAAAAATTATATGAAACCCCCTCCCCCCATAAAAATGGTTTAAAATTACGGTCGATTTCGTACACTTCCCCCCCTCCCCCGAAAAGTATGCGGCATATTTTTATCACAGTTATCTCTGAAATGTAGCTCTAAGACAGATTAACAATATTTTCTTCAAAATTTGTTAAAAATCTAATTAAAAATTTAAAAATCCAGCTCCAAGGTATATTTGGATTCCCTTCCGTTCACCTATATTAAAAATTTCAGATCTCTGCGTGCCGTAGATTTGACTGGGCATCGCACACACACAGCCAAACACTTCCTTTTATTATTATAGATAATGGTCATATTACAGACCATTTCTCCAATAATAGCATCAATTACCCTACATTTACCTTGTAAGGTAGCAAGTTTACCCTGCATTATCCCACTGTGGTATAGCTTATAAGATAAGGGCATAACGTAATCCGTCAAGGTAAGACAATCACCTTTCAGGGTAAACAAAGTGTAAATTATAGGAAAACTTTATGTGAGAACAACAATAACACATAAACACTCACTTTGTCCGCGAAGCAGCAAGAACAGGAGAAAGGGACTCCCCCAATATCCAGGACGGCGCCGCCCATCGACCTCTTGGGTCGGCGTCTCTTGCGCACCTTGTTAGGCACCGCGTACATGTAGTTGGAGAACCGGCGCCGCGAGTGTCGGACGATGGACACCCAGTCTATCATGGCTGCCGCGGCACTCGCCAAGGTGCAAGATGAATAAGAACTCCCCTTGAAAACACTCCCCACTCCCCTCTTGGTCTTAGGACCGAGATGAATCACTTCTCGAGCGTTTATTTTGTGCGGTTCGACGGATTAATACAGTTTCAAAAGCGAGGTAAAATGTCAGCTATCAGAATTAACTGACGGTCACACACGTCACGAAGGTAGTTCGGTTATCTAAAAGAGGAAAATATAGACTATACCCAATATCACCTTTGAGATAACTTTAGGTGTTATAGAGATAAGTTTAATCTTCGCTCTCATTATCCAAGTTAAGTGTTGCAAAACCTCAATGAATCCACTTGTTTTGTGTAGGTGGGGGGAGGGGGGCTGAGGTTAGGGTGGTAGTTTAGGGAACTCGAGAAAAAGGCATTATTTTGGCAGTTTTTATGGAAAAACATGTTTTCGGCCAAAATAAGTAGAATATTTCTCCAGTAGAAACATAGAGTTTAATTTATTCAATTTATTCACATGGTGTTATCAACAGTTGTTGAATACCTATCAAGGGTGTCCTGGAATTTAATAACAACTTTTTATCTTCATTTAAAATTTTTCTCATTTAATGTCGCTACACTCATGACATATTCAAAAACTGTAGATATCACCATGTAGAGAAAATTAAACTTATGTTTATATTGTAGCATTTTTTTAAGATTTTGACCAAAAACAAGTTTTGCTATAAAAATGGCAAAAACACTGCCCTCAACTTGCATTCCCTACATCCCCACCTTAAGAAGGAGCTACCAGCTATAGCAACGAACCGGTGTTATTGGGAAAAAATTGTATCAAATTTAAGAGAAGATTGACCACACGAAAACTAGAAGATGACAACGCTGTTTCCAAACAGTGACCGTACGGTTCATTTAGAGGTAATATCCAATGTATAATAAATGGTACTATACCCACTTTGGTGTTCGCATGGTCTCTAAGGCGACAATTTCACAATAGACTGGACCGCTAATGATAGGAAGATCAGGGTTAAAATCCCTGCCACGTGTACTGAAAGTGTTTTTTTCCTAAATAGCTTTATTATCTCTATTCTAATGCGAATAGCCTTATGCGTAAAGCACGAATGGGTAGTAAGATTGTGTTAAAAATATACAAATAATTGGTACGTACTTTTTCATATAGTCTATTTGTGAGAAAATATTTAATAATCCGTCATCAGTACACTGTGTTTAATTTTAGGCCTAGAATAAAATTCATAATTTGGCCACCGATGCAGATTATAGAATAGTACAAAAGTAAAATCTTTAGTACTATTTAAACATTATCAAAAACTTGTCTTAATTTGTGGGCTGCACGCAGAATATTTTTTTGTTTAAGTTCTTTTTATAAATATCATATTTTGAGCTATATATAAATTATATATAGAAAATATAATAATCATGATACATTTTTGATCTCGATATTATTATGGCTTTTTACTGATTAAAAAAAAATAGAGCTTGTGATTATTCTGTCGTTCTGTTTGACCCTAGGTCTGTCTTTTTGAGCCTCTTTATATTTATATCTAAGGTTAGAGCCCAATCTGTTTAATGGATTTAATTCAAAATATTGAAATTTAGAAGTTCTTAAAGTTGTCCCTTAAGGTGAACACGTGATTTTAATTAAACTTCTAAATTAAGGAATAGCTTAAAAATAACATTTTTTTTTTTTAATATTTAAAAATGTTTGAAACAATTTTGTTCAAAATTTTTATTTGAAGAATATTTCATAGGGTTACAAAAATATAGTTTTCTTTGGAAACTTTATTTAGGAACAGTCAGGAAAGACAATTTTTGAAAATTTGGTTCCAACTTAAAGTAATAAAAAAAGTATGTATTAATTATGTCGTACCAATTATATTCTTGTTTATGTACTAAAATGTATCTATTTGATTCCATCCAGATGACATCTACTAAAATAATACTTTTCGATTGAATTAAGTTTAATTTAAAACATCATAAAGATTAAATGTGTTACGGTCTGATATATTTAAAAAAATAACCACTGAAATAAATTTTCGTTATAAAAATTAAAATATCTAAACTGATTTCAAGATTGATTCGATCTTTTGATTAACAAAGTACACAATTTTATATGTCAACTTGTTGTCAAATACATTAATACAATTTTCCACCAATTTGTTCCTTGTGAATAATATACAAGTAGTTAATATTGGATTTTAACCAACGGTCGGTTCTAAAGGGAAAGTTAACTAATGTACCAGACCTAAACTTTCCTGGAAGTTTCCTTAACCAGTACAAACTGAGTATACGTTGTTTCCACAAATGAACGGATTTAATCTCATTAGGAAAGATGTCAACGACTAAAGTTTTCCCTTTGATTAGTGTTGTTTACAGACTTGTTAGGTAATTGGCCTATTTATATGGTAAAAGTTTATTTGAAAAGGTATCATTTATGATTCTCACCTTATAACTTAAAATATTAAACCTAAACCAAATAGTTAAAAAAAAAAGGTAATTTCGTAAAATTCACATTCATGAATAATAACGATTTGAGAAAGATTCGTAAAAATATTAGTTTAATATTAAATTGAGAGTTTAGCACAGCGTAACACTACCGTTTCAAGATTATATATATATATATACCTATGTATTAGTTACACTAATGTGCTATGGAATAGGAAGGTTTAATTTAAAGGAGGTGCATTTGCGTGGAGGGAGGTAGTGGAACCTACCAGAATCGAACCTTGATCTCCCCATCTTTAGTAGTCAAGTCTAACACGAGATTAGCGCGCTAGACCATGCGGCCACCAAAGCGGGTAAATTGATAGTTGGAACACATTTTACAAAAAACTAATTACTAACTCCGTTTACCCTGAAACCCATCAATCTTACCTTGACAGGTTACACTACAAATCTATCATATAAGCTATAACATATATAGTGGAATAATGAGAGGTAAGCTTTCTATATTACAGAGTGGAGGTGTACCTGGTGGTCTAGGGGTAAGGTGTCAGACTTCTGTGCTGGGTGTCCAGGGTTCAATCCTCGGTCCCGGCACAGATTTATCTAATTACCGAACCCTTCCTTCATCTCTGACAAGACATCTTGTGAATGTGGGGAATGCCAGGCCTCTACCGTGGTTCGGATTCTACGTTAAGCTGTAGGTCCTCCATTTCATATCACAATCACCCTACCATTACAAATTAGCGTAAGTGCGTATAACCTGAATGGGTATTAAGACGCGGTTCCAATAATAATATAGGGTGTATGAAGGATACAAGTTTTTATTTCAAACTAATTAATGGTACTTGTTGATTATTTATAGTTAAATTTGATTATTAAACATAATTTAATCTGATAAATATAATAGATAGCTTAGTATATCTCTAACTACACATATTCTGTGATTTATTGCTACTGTATAAAACAAATCGTATACAAATATTTTATAAAAAAATTATTACAATATTAAGAAGTATATTAATTATTGACCGTTACATTTAACCTTACTCATTCTATAATGCATACAGAATATAAGATTATGGTCGACTTCAATGGTCTTGGGGTAAAGTTCTTGCCTCAGGATCCGATGTTCGTTGCGTTCAAGCCCAGCTTGGGTCGACGGTTTTATCTTAAGCAATTAAATTCTGTAGCCCATCTTCCTTCAGAGGGGGAGGGTTTATTTTATCCCCACGTCTTACTACCCGTATGGATTACATGCATATATATTTATAACATTTTAGAAAACAGTCTAAAATAGTTTAAAGTAAGAAGTGGTAGTAATTAAAGTTAAGACTTAGATAGAAAACTCAGGAATAGCTACAAGAAAATATACAGATTTTCAATTTAATGAATTAAATAGTTTTAAAATTGGTCGATGAATTAAGTGACTTTAATGTTGTAGCTATTCCTGAATGTTATATCTAAGTCTTAACTTTAATTATATACTAATAGTTCACAAGATAGGTCTATACTGAAATTGGTCAAGGTAAGACCACTATTTTTCAGGTTAAATGGGTGTGCATAAACTACATTTTATTTATATACCTATGTAAGAAAAAAATATTTAAAATTCGTTCTGTGTCATCCCATGTACTCGTATATATATATTTTTTAGAACTAACGCTTCTTCAAAAATACAATAAAAAATAAGCTATTATTCTCATTTTAACATTTAGTATTTGCACACATCCTTTATTTGGGATTGAACCTAGTTGCGTATTTTTTCTTTTTTATATTATAACAAAAACTTTGTTTTGAGTAAAATAAACAAAATTTGGCTTTGATGGATACATTTGGTATAATTTCCTATAAATTGTAACTGTAACAGGTTTTGAATGTTTTGGTCATTAGCATCCCAGCATTTGACCTTAAAACATTTTAAATGAAGAGAAACATTCCTGGTCAAATCACGTAACGCAAAGCAATGGCATATATTAAAGAACTTGAAATTAATATGTGTAAAAATATTAACTAAACGGAGCAATATGTGGCTTATTTTTTGATTCAATTTTTTTTGTCATTAAAACAGCAAAAATATTGACCTTAACTGAAGTTCCTTTCTATTAAATTTTAATAGTTTCAATTTGGAAAAGCTTGCTTGTAAATTAGTAATGTGATGCTTTTATTTATATTAATGACTAAATATAGCAAGGTCTGGTTTTAACTATAACATTTGAAATTTCGTCTGTTTGTCTGGCCGAATTTTTGTTTCACCATAAATATCAAATGTGAAAGCCAATTTTAACCCAATTTGTTTGTTTGAACTTAAGTCGTTGAGAGTAAGCTCATGGTGTTTCTATCTGGTTACCGTTTAAGGATGGCCACCGCTTAAAAATATATCTGTTTGCTCCACGATAACTCATACAAGTTGACCAATTTTTAAAATAATTTGCCGGTATATATTTTTTAACATAGTACATACATTTATATTTTTTCAATTTGACTATCTGTTTCAATAAGGTGGCCAAACCACGTCTTAATACCTGTTCACTTTATACGCATAAGCATGTACGAACTATTATACTGTGCTAGAAATGAGGAAGATTGAACTTATAAGAAATATACCCACATTTACGTGGAGAGTGTAAAACCATAAAGGAAAAACCACCCTCAGTACACCCAACTGTAATTCAAACCCCGTTATCCCCTTCATAGGCAGTATAGTATATTGTAAAAATGATGCCTTAGAAAATGCGGCCACCAAAGTGTCTTTATATATGGTTGAATATAGTATTTAAGTGGTTTTTCTATAACACTTCATTACCAATGGAAAAAGTCAACTTAAAATTTAAGTAGAAATTACAAGCGTTATTTTTACTTAAAATCCAGAGAAAAATATTAGAACCGTGGTGATGATGAGAACTTGATTTAATTCTTAACAAGATAAAGAGGTCTAGCGTTCACAGAACTACTAATTTAATAGCTCTCTCAATGGTGTGGCTAGTCTAAATATAAATAATGTACAGCTATAACGATACGATGATTTCCCAAAGCGTGTCCCTTTCAAAGCTCACGTGACATAAACAAGCAACAGGTCCTAAATTACATACCAGCTGTCACTCCACGCGACGCTAGCTCCACTGGCGTCAGACGCCCAAACTAACGTGCGCACACTTTATTGACTGTTTATCAAGTGATTGGAACAACTTTGATATGTAAATGAGTCAAATCTGATGCTACTAAATCAGACTAAATAAAATTGATGAATGATCCTTATCTTACTGACTTCTGAATAGCTAAATATTTCTGAGAGTGAAGCTAAACGTAATACTAAAATTTAAAAGTACCAAGCAGAATAATAAAACATATTGACATTAAATGAACATTTAAACAAAATGAGTAAAATGTTCAAGGATATCTTTAACTGGATAGATATTTATAATATAATAAAATAATCTACCAGGTAAGAGGGTTTGTAATAATGTTATCTAGAAGTAAAATTTTATAAATTGAGATCAAACTAGTTCTATACAAATACCGAGATTCATGTTTCATTAGAAAATAATTATTCCTGCTAGTACTTTAAAACACCAAAGACATGGATTAAAGGTTTTAATGTCACTTTATAAACAGTCTTATTGTAGAGATGTGAGCTTTTAATTTTTCGTATCTGTCTGTTTTAATCAAATTTAATTTTAAAATTAAGCTCATCCACTAAAGCACTTCGCTAGTAAATCTTTTATTTTCAGTGCACTTGTTGCCTAGTATGTGCACAACATACAGGCTATAAGAGGGAAAAAGTTAATAAATACATCAGTGATCGGCACACATTAACTATTTGTTCAACACACACCAGAGTACGAATGAAAAATAAGGAAAATGTATACCAAATATAGCTTAAAAAGTTGTTCCAGCCAATGGCAAGTACCATATCATACGCGTGAATTCAAATGCTCATTAATTTCAAGCCACGACCAGCTTCGGTAGCTGTCACATTAATATCAAAATTGACGTTTAATATATAATATAATTTTAGCAAAAGAAAACAACTATTAACTAACATTTCATAGCAAAAAATTAAACCGTTTAGAAGAAACAATAACACCTAGCCCTTCAGCAATATACCACGTGTTAAGAAAAACCTCATACCCAAATAGTAAATGTTTAGTTAACTAACGAACCAACACCGTTTTACTAAGAGAAGCAATTAGCATTTAAAAATTAAGGGTATCAAAACAAGATAATATGTCTGATAACATATTAGTATCTCCAATTTATTTTGGACGGAAAATATGTACCTTAGGTTGAGAGACAGAAAGACGTAAACAAATGCGGATAACAAGTCAAAGCTTAGAAGAAAACATTTGATATTCCTTTATCTGTTTTCCCTTTGCCGTCTTTCGTTTAGTTTAACTTCCAAAGTTCCGAGTAACGAAGTGGAAAGTAGCCTTAAAAAAAAA